>JABAYD010008170.1:0-16467 GCA_014822095.1 Diplotaxis tenuifolia | reverse complement strand
GCACCGGAGAAAACGCAGAATCGCATGGATGGAGAGGAGTTATCGACGGCTTCTGTTTTTTATTTAGGGATTTTGACTTTTTCTTTCTCCCAAATCAATATATTTAGGGATTTTAACATTTTTTTTACATGATAATATTTTAAAAACTAATTTTTAGAGATTAAACGGGATTTTCATTAATAATTATACTTAGGGGACATAAATTTTGATTTTAATTCTATGGGGACAAAGGGCATGATTTTTAATGGTCTTTTAGCAAATTTTCCTAATTTAATTGGAACGAAATGGTATATAGTCAAATCGCACACATATCTATTTGCTTTACAAGAGAGCGTACGAGGGAATGGTCTTGGTCTGAAAAGGAGAAACGTTTTTGTTTTATTTGTCGGAAAAGACAGCAGATAAAACGTCAAGGTGAAAGGAGACACAAACAAAGAAATGTTTAATAACCCAAAAAAAAAAAGAATTTTACAAAAAAAGTGTGACTTTAGACCACCGACTTCACTTTTTTTGTCTCATATATCTAATTTTCATAAAGATGTACAAATTATAAAACTATATGTACTTTCTACAAAATTAAAAAACACTAATCCAAATCTGTTTCTCCTTTCTCTTTATTTGTTTGTTTTTCCTTTGTAGTTTGTACTATGTGGCATCAGGCATCAGGCATCAGCATAAGCACTAAGGATGGGTGTTTACGCGTTGAGGAAAAACAATGTATCAAACCTCAAAACTGTCCTCTTAATAAAAGATTTAATGATGTAAGCTTTGACTCATTACACAACCAGCACATACCTTGATTCATTAGAGTAAATATAAAATGCTACTAATTTTTTCCTACAAAGAAAAGTATGGTTCTCAACAATCGAAGATGGTGATTGGGCTCCCTAAAGCTGACCATGGAGAGAACGAGAGGTGTGCGCGAATGTAAAGTAGTAGTGAGTTGCAGCTGGATTCCTAATTTGAGAGACTTGATGATATTTTGAGAGACTTGATGATATTAATGGTGAGCTGCAGCTGGTATCCCATTTTTTGGGTGTGCTTAAAAGTCTTAAACTATTAGTTTAATCCAAAAACATAAGTACACTCCCTTTCGCCCTAAAAAAGACCTAAAAATTACTAAGAGCATGTACATTGAAGGTTTAAAGGGAAAATTCATGCACAAACCGAGGAAACAAAATAAAAAAAAATAGAAAAGTTGTGAACCCCTCTCTCCTAAAACTTTTTCGGCTAAATCTTCTCTCCTAAAATTCATCACGTGGCAGTCCATGATTGGTCTGTTTATTATTATTATTATTTTTAATCAAACAAAAAAATAAAAAAAATAATAATATGAAATTAAAATGATGAACTTCCTCCCAAGTTCACTGATGGCTTTAACAACGTTTGATCTACCTTTGACTATTCGTAGTAATGTTGGCGTTATAATAGTTTCGACTTCTTTTCGAATGGGCTTTAATAAGCCCAATAAGGTTCGACCAGCCTTTCTCTGAAGCCCATCATAACTTCTCCTTAATCGCTCGGTGGGCGTCTCCGTGAGGTTAATTTTCCGGCGGATCAACGGTAGTTTGAGACGAATTTGAGAAATGAGCGGCCAGTCAACCACCGAGTCATTCAAAATCGGGCAGCGAGTCCACTCGCTCAACGATCCGCATCGAGTGGGAACAGTGAAGTACATCGGAGGCGTGGAAGGTTACTCAGGGACCTGGATCGGCGTTGATTGGGATAATGACGGCGACGGGAAGCATAACGGAACGTTTAACGGCGTATTCTATTTCAACGGCCGTTCACAGACCTCTGCGTCCTTTGTTCGATCCGAGAAGCTTAGCCGTGGTATCACTTTGCTTCAAGCGTTGGAGCTTAGATACCAAACCACTTCAACTAAAGACGAAGAAGGTAATGCATTGGCTTAACCTCTGGTTTCACTGTTCATTATTACTAAATGTTATCTCTTGGTGTTGTTGTTAAGATGGAATGTATGTTCTGTCTGCGAAGAACAAACGTGTTTCGATTCAGCTTTTGGGAGGGGACAAGATTCAGGATAAGTTAAGTCGGCTTGATGAGCTTACGAGTGCTTCTCTTCCTTTTCTTGGTGTTAGCTCTCTTGGTGTTTCATCTGACTTAGGCTCAGTTCTACCTAGTAAGATTCAATCTATTTTAGTTAAAACACTCTTGTAAGGTTACTTATTTTGTCTGCTTCCTTTGTTGTAGATTTGAAGTTGCTGGACTTGACTGGAAACTTGATTTCTGACTGGGAGGTAACATATGAAGTCTATATATTATTTAATATCACTAAAAAGATATTCTTTCACAGTTATATGATTTGATTTTTTTTGTTTATGGTATCAGGAAATTGGTGCTCTTTGTGAACAGTTACCAGCACTTACGACGCTTAATTTGTCTTACAATTCTTTGTCAAGGGAAGTTACCTCTCTGCCGCAGTTGAAAAACATCCGTGTTTTGGTTCTGAATAATACTGGTCTGAGCTGGACTCAGGTGATCTATATTTCTTCTCAGCTGAATCAGTTGAGCGTCATCGGTAGTTTTTAACTTTTTATGGCTCTTATCATAACGGAACAGGTTGAAAAGCTTAGGCCCTCGTTACCTGGACTTGAGGAGTTGCATCTGATGGGGAACATGATTTCTTCCATAACGGTAATGTTTTATTTTGTAATCCTAATCCCAATGCTTGATCAGTTACTCTAGGTAGGACATAGTCTGGAGATGCTTGGAAGATGGTCTCTTTGAAGACGATACTTGAATTACATTTTGCTTTGAAATATTGGGTGTTCAGTTTGGAAGCTGTGAACTTCTTTTTTTTGGCAGTCAACATCATCCTCAGAAGAGCAAGCCTTTAATTCTCTGCGACTTCTGAACTTGGAGGATAACTGTATCTCCGAGTGGAGTGAAGTATTAAAGCTATCTCAACTTCCATGGTTAGTAATAAATATTTTCCCTTCTACTTGTAGTTGATGGATAATATTCGTTGGACATCCTTGTTAAAATAATGATCATCGAAAATGTTGTTTTCTCAGCTTGGAGCACCTTTACCTGAACAAGAATAAGCTTTCACGCATCTCTCACTCTTTAAATGGCAATGAAACACCAAATAAAGGCAGTAACCCATTTCCAAGCCTGCGTTGTCTTCTTCTAGGTAATCACTTCAAGTAGTATGTCCCCTTTCATGAAATTTGGCAATTTTTCTAACCTCATTGCATTTTTTTGCAGGAGCTAACAACATTAGCGATTTGGCCTCGATAGACGCACTGAATGTGTTCCCTAAGTTGGTGGTATTGATCTGTTGTTCTGTGATATTCTAATAGATCAAGCATAAGTCTTAATTAACTAATCTAATACGGCTAATAGGACTTTTGAAATTCGTATACTTTAACTGAACTTGTCTCTTCAACTAATAGGACATCAGGCTTTCGGATAACCCAATAACTGATCTTGCAAGAGACGGTGTCCCGAGATATGTTCTCGTTGCACGGTTGACGAAAGTACAAATGCTGAATGGGAGTGAGGTAGACAAGTGCCTGAATGTATTCAACATATTGTTACCTTTCAACTTTACTGCTCTTCTAACTCTGAATCTATTTGTTTTTTTTTTTCAGGTTAGAGCTCGTGAGAAGAAGGAATCAGAGATCCGGTACATCGTCCAGCCTTCTTTTCTGGCTAGAGGAGGGTTCCCTCCCTCTTCTAGGTCGTCAATCTATGCTTAATTCTATTTTGGATGATCACAGGTATGTCCGAATGGTGATGTCAAAGTTCAATAACAAGCCCGAGGAGATTGAGCTGCTCCACCCTAGGTACATTTTTCTATGCTATATATCTTGTTTGGTCAGAGAAGAAGTTGATATAAGAAAGTTTACCCTGCTTGATTGCAGGTTTAATGAACTCAAGAAACTACACGGACTTGAGGATGAAATGGCATCAGCTGAGAACACCCGCCCGAAGAATATAGCATCTGGACTTATCTGTATGTCTTTTTTAAACGCTTCTTATGTATGGTTAATTGAGATAACTATATAAGCTGCTTTGATATGGCTATTTCATGTGTAGCCATTACTCTCAAATGCGTTGGTCCATCAATGGGTGAAAAGCCTCCGTTGTCAGAGAAGCTACCAAGCAGTATCACGGTTGTTACTTTGGTCTCATTGGTCTCAAGAATCTAATCTCTAAACTGTGAAAATATTCGTTAAAACCTTTCCGTTGGTGTTTGTAAACAGGTTAAGAAGCTAAAGAGTTTATGTGAGAACTTGTTCAAACTCAGGTCTATCAAGCTAAGGCTATTTCTTCATGAGGAGGTTCGTGAAAAGAACTATGATTTTTTCTCTATTACGTTCATCTCAATGGAACAACTATGTATTTTCCATTACAGGGCTCGCCGTTTCCGACACCACTCGATGACGAGACAGCAAGATTACTTGACGCTGGAATCTATGACGGATGTACACTTCTTGTCGACGAAGAGAGTTAAAGACCATCACATACACTCTCTTGATAAGTTGCCCATCTTTTGCGAGTTACTCGAGATCACTGTCCTAAGTGTGTTATTTTCCGACAAAACAGAAATGAACAGCAATGATCGCCGTGTTTCATAGTATAAATTAAAGTACTTGAGATCACTGTCCTAAGAGTTATTTTCCGACAAAACACAACTGAGCAAAAAGTTTCATATAAACCGAGGTATTGAACTTGAGAAAGAAAACATAATTTTAAGAGAGTTCAACAATCTTGGCTCGTTTTCTGCTACCTTTAGAGCTCTTTTTATCATCATCATCATCATCATCTTCGTCCTCTGTATCACTCTCGCCCTCGCTATCACTCTCATCATCGCTGCTAGAATCTCCACTTCCATTAACCAAACCCTTACCAGCAATAGCTGCTTCAGCAGCTTTGACAGCTTCAGGTGTGTTGAGATCAGCTACACCAAGCATCAAATCCATCTCAATAACTTGAGTTTCGTCTCCTGTAAGTGCTTCGAGATCAAAAGCTTCAGTGTTTCCCTCCTCTGCTTCTTGCTCCAGTTTCTTGTTCGCCTCAGCCATGACCCCAAGAAAGCCTTTCACTTTGTCAAGAAAGTCACTTTTAGGAACTGGAGCTATCGTTGGCTTCGATGGAGGCGCCTCCTCCTCCCTCTTCTTCTTCTTCTTCTCCTTACAGATCAAAAGTGCTGAATCATTAACAGAGGAGGAAGAAGATGATGGATTCTTGTGTTCCAATTCCAGAAGATCTTTGCTAGTTCCTTTCCTTCCCATGGTTACGAGACCTTGGAGAAGAAGAGAACTTGAAGTCGCCGCTATAGCTTTTAGGGTTTACAGTCGTAGCTACGGCTTTATAGTAATTTCTTTTCAAAAAATAAAAGGAAAATATATTTAATTTCGAAAAATTAAAAGGAAAATATATTTAATTTCGAAAAATTAAAAGGAAAATTTTATTTAATTTTGATAAATTAAAAGGAAACAACTACTCAAAATAGAAACATCAACGGGTCGGACTATTTGGCTTTACCGGAGCTCCGATCATCTTCGTCCTCTCTATATGCTTAATATGTTTTGGTAAATGAATCTGGAGCGTTGATGATGACAAGTGTAACTCACACCTTGAGGCGCTTTACCTCCTCTGCTTCACCTTCTCCACTGAATCATCACCAACTTGTTGAAAGACTGCGTAGGTTAGTAACGTCTAACGATCTCCAACGAGCTTTCTCCTTGTTCTATTCTGCGCCTCTCGAGCTTCAGTCCCACCAAGCTTACGGTGCTCTGTTTCAAGCATGTGCAGAGCAACGCAATCTCCGTCACGGCATTACCTTACACCACCACATGCTCTCGCATCCCTGTTCGTATTCGCAAGACCTTTTCCTCTCGAATCATCTCATTACTATGTACACGAAATGCGGGAAAATATCATACGCGCGCAAGGTGTTCGATGAAATGCCTGAGAGGAATGTAGTTTCTTGGACTTCGTTGATTACAGGGTATGCAAAGGCAGGGAACGAGAAAGAAGGGTTTAGTCTCTTCTCTGCTATGTTATTCCACTGTTTACCTAACGAGTTTGCGGTGTCGAGCGTGTTGACTTCGTGCAAGTATGAGGCTGGAAAGCAGGTACATGGACTTGCTTTGAAGCTGGGTTTGCATTGTTCGGTTTATGTGGCAAATGCGCTTATTTCTATGTACGGTAGGTGTCGTGACGGCGTCGTCACTGGATACGAGGCTTGGACAGTGTTTAAGGCAATGAAGTTTAAGAATTTGGTTACTTGGAACTCAATGATTGCAGCTTTTCAGTGCTGCAATCTTGGGAAAGAAGCTATTGGTGTTTTTACGCGGATGCGTAGGGATGGAGTGGGGTTTGATCGGGCTACATTGCTTAATGTATGTTCTTCATTGTATAAAAGGTCTGACTTAGTTCCTGATGAGGTTTCGAAGTGTTGTCTTCAGCTGCATTGTCTGAGTGTGAAGTCCGGGTTTGTAACTCAGACGGAAGTGGCTACAGCTTTGGTTAAAGTTTATTCAGAAGTTTTAGGAGATTTTGCTGAATGCTACAAGCTTTTTACGGAAATGAGTCATTGTAGAGACATTGTTGCTTGGACTGGAATTATAACAGCGTTTGCAGTTTATGATCCAGAGATGGCTATTCATCTCTTTGGTCAGTTACGTCAGGAGAAGCTAAGCCCTGATTGGTATACTTTCTCAAGTGTACTGAAAGCTTGTGCAGGACTTGTCACTGCTAGACAGGCTTTGACTATACACGCTCAAGTTATTAAAGGTGGTTTTGGAGCTGATACAGTGCTGAACAACTCGTTAATCCATGCTTATGCAAAGTGTGGCTCTCTTGATTTATGTAAACGTGTGTTTGATGATATGGATTCGCGGGATGTGGTGTCGTGGAACTCAATGCTTAAAGCTTACGCGTTGCACGGCCAAGTAGATTCAATTCTACCAGTCTTTAAGCAAATGGACATAAAGCCTGATTCAGCGACATTCATAGCCCTTCTCTCGGCTTGCAGCCACGCTGGACGAGGAGAAGAAGGAATGAAAATATTCAGATCCATGTTTGAGAAACCTGAAACTCTTCCTCAGCTGAATCACTACGCTTGTGTGATCGACATGCTAGGCCGAGCTGAGCGTTTTACCGAGGCAGAGGAAGTTATCAAACAGATGCCAATGGTCCCAGACGCTGTAGTTTGGAGTGCGTTACTGGGTTCGTGTAGGAAACATGGTAACACACGTTTAGGTAAGTTAGCAGCAGATAAACTAAAAGAGCTAGAACCAACAAACTCGTTGAGTTACATCCAGATATCAAACATATACAGTGCAGAAGGTAGCTTTAACGAAGCCAGTAAAAGCCGAAAGGAGATGGAGACATGGAGAGTGAGGAAAGAGCCAGGCTTGAGCTGGACTGAGATAGGAAACAAAGTTCACGAATTCGCCTCGGGAGGACGGCGCCGTGCAGACAGAGAGGCCATATACAAGGAACTTGAGAGACTGATTGGTCGGTTAAAGGAGATGGGTTATGTTCCAGAGATGAGGTCAGCGTTACAAGATATAGAAGAGGAAGAACAGAAGGAAGAGCATTTGTTACATCACAGCGAGAAACTTGCGTTAGCTTTTGCTGTGATGGAGGGAAGAAGAAGATCACATGATGGTGGTGTTGCTGTGAATGTGATACAGATAATGAAGAACATAAGGATCTGTATTGATTGCCATAACTTCATGAAACTGGCGTCTAAGCTTTTGGGGAAAGAGATTCTTGTGAGAGACTCGAATCGGTTTCACCATTTTAAAGATTCTTCTTGCTCCTGTAATGACTACTGGTAATCGCCGCCGACAGTGAGACATAATGTTACTTCCATCTCAAGACAAGGACAAGGACTGGTTAGGAAATAACTAAAATTGTTTTATAAAGAATTTTAAACGACTGTTAGGTGTGTTGCAACTAAAGAAAATAGAAAAGAAAAAAAATCAAACAGACAAGTTGTCAAGCGAGGTGGC
Source organism: Diplotaxis tenuifolia (assembly GCA_014822095.1). NCBI lineage: Eukaryota > Viridiplantae > Streptophyta > Magnoliopsida > Brassicales > Brassicaceae > Diplotaxis > Diplotaxis tenuifolia. The sequence goes on along the minus strand of JABAYD010008170.1, from coordinate 8,473 downwards.
GAGGAAGACGACGATCTGATATTCAATTCGCCATTGTCTTCCTCCTCGATACTCTTTAGATTCTTATTCTCCACTCTGCTTTGTTCGTAGATCTCTTGTCGGATCACCTGTTTGTAACATTGTCGGAAACCGACAGAAATGTCGTTGAACATGAAAACGTTTACTGAAGCTCTAGCCAGAACAGCGGTTGTGATCGAGAAGACGGTGCAGACCACAGTACAGGAAGTCACGGGACCTAAGGCTCAAGACTACGAGCTTATCGATCAGATCGGTTCCGCTAGTCCTGGCCTCGCTTGGAAGCTGTACGCGGCCAAAGCGCGTGACGCACGCGTTCTCAGCAGTATCCTACAGTATGCGTCTGGATGCTTGATAAGCGTGCTTTGTCGGAGGCTCGTGTCCGAGCTGGGCTGTCTAAGGCAGCTGAAGACGCGTTTCTTGATTTGATTCGAGCTGATGCAGGGAAGCTGGTGAGGTTGAGGCATCCCGGTGTGGTACACGTGGTGCAGGCGCTTGATGAGAATAAGAATGCTATGGCTTTGGTTACATAGCTGCTCTTCGCTTCTGTGGCTAATGCGCTTGGGAATGTGGAGAATGTGGCTAATGTTCCGAAAGATCTTAAGTCAATGGTGAGATTTTTGTGCTATGTTAACCTCATGTATCAGTTATATCATACTGTTTGCTCATTGCAACTCAGTTTGTATGTTTATGTTTAGTTAACATGTGGAGTTATACATTCCTTGCAGAATGTTCTTATCACTTCAGCTGGTTCTTGGAAGCTTGCCGGGTTTGGTTTTGCTATTTCAGCAGCACAGGGTGGGAATTTGGATAACATGCAATCATTCCACTATTCTGTGAGTTTTAAACTTTGAAAAGTTACTAGACTGGTATACATCTATTTGTTGTATTCAAGTGTACAAGTTAGTTGACTTCCTACGTCTGATGACTGTTTTGATATGGAACGTGCAGGAATACGACGTGGAGGATTCAATATTACCTGTCCAGCCATCACTAAATTACACTGCACCTGAACTGGTGCGCAGCAAAAGTCCTTCAGCTGGAGCTTCGTCAGACATTTTTAGTTTTGGATGCCTTGCCTATTATTTAGTTGCTCGGAAACCCTTGTTAGACTGCAATAACAATGTCAAGATGGTAACTCTAAAAACTGAACTCTCTAACTTTGATCTTCAGATATAAGTTGTCTGCTATGTTGTGTCTCATGCTAAATGTCTTAGGAGTACTTTCAATTTATCCTGTATTGGAATATTTCTGTAGATTTCCCACGGCTGATGATGGTTATCTTGAAATTTCTTGCAGTACCTCAACACGTTGAACTATATAACCAAGAATCTTTCTCATCTGTACCCCCGGACTTGGTATCTGATTTGCAAAGGATGCTATCAATGAACGAGACGTATAGACCAACAGCATTAGATTTCACAGGTACGACGAAGACAATCTTGATGCGGTTTTCCTGATTTATTCGTAACATTTTTTTCTCCGTGCTACTTACATTTTTATCTTGAACCCTCACTCTGCAGGATCTAGTTTTTTTCGAAGCTAGGTTACGTGCTCTCCGTTTTCTTGATCACATGCTTGTACGTGTATGCACTTCCACTCTTTGCTGTTTCAAAAGGCTGTGCGTAGATGATAGACATGTATATCCACATCTGATAAACTTTTGGTTAAACTTTCGTTGCAGGAAAGAGACAACACGCAGAAGTCCGAGTTCTTAAAAGCATTATCGGATATGTGGAAAGATTTTGATTCCCGTGTATTACAGTATAAGGTAATCACTAAGTGACATGTTTTTGGGACTTGATAGAACGGTATTTGATGATCAAGTGATTTGTCTTGCAACAACTAAGCGAACCAGATTTTATCATGTAGGTGCTCCCGCCTCTTTGTGCTGAACTTAGGAATTTGGTTTTGCAACCAATCATCTTGCCAATGGTTCTAACTATAGCTCAGTTTCAGGTAATTTTAGATTTGGTGAAACAGAGTCCCTTGGGTTTCTTCACTGGACTGTTGTTGATTTGTAGGTGCCAGTGGTTCCTAGATAGAACAATTTTTCCTCATCACATACTTGTATACAATCAAAGATTCTCTCCAAATAGTCTTAGTTGTAGCAAATGGTGTTTGTTTGTTAGATAGTTATTGCTCAACCTGTCACTTTGTACAAAACGTTGAGCTTTCTTTAGCGATGGTCTTTGATCAATAGGTCAACAGTGGCGTTTGAACTTAATTGTTGCAATCTGAAAATGACATTTACAGGACACACATGACTTTGAGTTGATAACACTACCAGCTCTTGTTCCTGTTCTGAGTACTGCTTCTGGTGATACATTACTGTTGCTTGTAAAGCATGCAGAGCTTATTACTAAGTTAGGATAAACCAACGTTCCCTGATCAATTTATGCACTACTGCATTATGTTTTTCTTACCCTGCACATCTTTATTTGTGCTCAAGTTCTTCTGATTGGATACAGTAGGACTGGATAAAGGATTTTTGTGTAAAGTATCTCTACATAGTCTTTTGTTCTGTCATAAATTCTACTGGCTTCAGTGTTTCTAGTCAGAGACATCCTTTTTGATATCTATTTCTGACCTGTCTTTTATCTATGATAGTCTGGTTGAAAGCTTCCATATTGAAGTTTCACGGGCTGCTCTTTGTTTCTGAATATAGCTATATATATATATATGCATTGAAATCAATATCCCTCCTTTTATATTGCTACATGGTCAGATCCTTGCTTGGCTAATATTTTTGTTCAACTTTTCAGACTGATAGCGAGCATCTTGTATCGCATGTCCTCCCTTTGCTTCTCCGAGCCTACAATGATAATGATGTCCGCATACAGGAGGAAGTTCGTAAAAGATCCACCTCTGTCGCTAAGCTACTCGATGGTCAGGTGATGCTTAATGCTTTTTTTTTAATGTTTAATTAAAAGAATATTTTTATCCAAAGGGTAAACTTGACTTTGACTTGTGGCCTGCACAGCAGTAGTGTCGCACACATTTAGGGGGCCTCTGTGGTTGGGTTGGGCAGATTAGTGTGAAAGTCGCATTCAACACTAGATGAGTTCTTTTACTTAATATTTTTCTTTTTCTTTCTTGTTTTGCAGGTTGTGAAGCAAGCAATTTTGCCTCGCGTTCATGGCTTGGCTCTCAAAACTACAATTGCTGCCGTATGTTATGACTTGTTTGGTTATCTAAGCCTAATTTTCTTTTAATATCAGTGTCATTCAATAGCTGCAGAAAGAAAGAGAACGCTGATATACAGATTCCATCATCTTATGAAAATTTTGATCTGAATATACCTGGTATTCAGGTCAGAGTAAATGCGTTGCTCTGCTTAGCAGAACTGGTTCGAACACTTGATAAACCCGCTGTTATTGAAATTCTGCAAACAGTTCAGCGTTGTACTGCTGTTGATCGTTCTGCACCTACTCTTATGTGTACCCTTGCCATCGTAAACGCAATTCTCAAACAGGTAGAAAACATGATCAATTTTCACTTTATTATTTCAAATTTGAACCTCTTAACTTCCCTCTTTCTCTGTAATTATTCTAGTATGGAGTTGAATTCACAGCAGAACATGTGCTTACCCTGATGATGCCGCTCCGCACTGCCCAACAACTTAACGTCCAGCAATTTTCCAAATATATGCTATTTGTCAAGGATATTCTCAGGTATGCAGTACTTATGAAAAGTGTTTTCACGTCCTTACCACTGCGTAGTGTTGTTGTCTTACTATGGTCTCTGCTTATGTTTCTTGGAACAGAAAAAATAGAGGAAAAAAAAGGAGTTGCAGTAAATGATTCTGGAATCCCAGAGATGAAATCTCATTCTGCTGCCAATGGAGCCCAGTTTCAATCATCAAACCAAACACCTGAGAAGGTTGCTTCTGCAGCAAAGAGCAGTCCAGCTTTGGATGAAGATTGGTGCTCTGCAAAAATTCTGCTGTGAGATCAAGTCTCAAACAATCAATTGAACAAATCCTCAAATCAGTCACAGCCATCGGCCATGTCTACTTTGCAAAACAAGTCAACAGCGCCAACCACATGCCCTCCAGTGGATATTGAGTGGCCTCCAAGACAATCTTCAAACCTCACTACTCCAGCAATAGCTGATGAGACACAGCTAAACACAAAAACATCATCTACTCCAGGTTTTGATGAATTAGATCCTTTTGCTAACTGGCCTCCACGTCCCAACAACAGTGTCACTTCTGTTGCTTCTATTGTCTCAACAATGGCAGTTCATCTGGTTTTAGCAACAAGTTAACACCTGACACTCCGTTTCTGACAGCTAACAATGACAACTGGCATTCAGCAATGCCTCCTTGTCTTCAGTGAAACCACCCCAGCAAAGACAGAGCCAAGGAGTGCCATCTTTCTCCAGCGGTTCTAACAATAACCAAAAGCCAGCAGACATCAGCTCCATATTCAGCTCAAGCAAAAACGGGCAGCCTGCAATGAAACTCGCGCAACCACCTTCGACAGCAACGGGAAGAGGTAGAGGTAGAGGTGTAAACTCAAAGCCCAATGGTTCGCAAACATCTCTACTGGATCTACTATGACCAAAGAGGCTCATGGGGTTGGTGTTTGATCTTGCAGTGAAGAGAAGCTTATGCACATTAAAACCTTACTACAGCTTCGTGTTCTATAAACATCTTCGGGGAATAGTTCTGTTCACATATAAACCTTACTACAGCAGGTTGTTTCTGCCTCTCTCAAATTGTGTAAATTTTGTTATGTTTCCTTTCTTGCTCCCACTGTGTGCTTCTTTGGTTATACGGCTGTTACGCTATTTCCATGTATACGGGTTTTCTTAAATATAAAATTGAGTTATCTTTCAAATGTCTGCATCTCTCCATTGCTCTTTTAAGAAATCGAAATCGTTATGGGAAACGCTAGCATGACTGACGTGTGAGTAAGCAACCTTCTCAGTGTAGGGTAAAGTGAAAAAAAAAACTGGAGAAATCCAGTGGAACACAAGTTCTGTATTTAAGAGAGAAAATAATAGACTTTTTATTGGCCTATGTAAACACAGTTCCTATGAACCTGTGATCCTAAAAGTTGATAAGTTCTATACATTAAATACCACAAACATGTTTATTACAAAGCTATAAAAGAGAAAATTACAATCGAAGACAAACAACTGAAGAAGTCTTTTGGAGGACACACCTTAAAAATTCAGTACAAATACGAAGAAGACGTTGGACAACACATATGCCTTAGAAATGCTTATTAGAAAGACTACAAGAGATGGACTTAACGAGCACTTGTGACGACTCTGATTTTTCTTCTACCAGACATTTCAGTGAACTACTCTTGATTGTGTGAAGTGAACACATGTCCAATCACCAATCCACAGAATAAACCAGGTCCATAGGCTATTGCAGCTGCAATCCAGCTGAACATTTTTTCCTCTGCCTCTGGCAATTCCTCAGATTGATTTGATGTTGGATTGGGGACATGGCTTTCTTGACATATCTCTTCAAGTCCGTAGAGTACAGGGTTGCCCAAGAATGAAGAACATTTCTGCCTTTGAAATTGTGTGCCTCGTGGGACTGGGCCATGGAGAACGTTATGGGAGAAGTTCATGTACGATAGAAAGGAGAGGTTACCAAGATCTTGAGGTATTTGACCTGACAGCTTATTACTCGAGAGGTCCAACGTCTCGAGATTTGTCAGATTTGACAAATGTCGTGGGATATCGCTTGTGAATGCGTTTCCTGACAAGTTGAGAAGACGCAATTCCTTCAAAAATCCAACAGATTCAGGTATTTTGCCACTAATTCTATTTCCAGATAAATCAATGGCAATGAAGCCTTGTTGGATCCGCTCAAACCTCATATCAACTCCTTTATCCACTATCTCCATAGACTGATATATATTAGAATAATTCGATAAAATTTCCATGTACTCCTCACTTTCTTCGGTTAACATGGTCATTTCACGCCAATTAGAAAAATAATAGCGTGGAAGAATTCCAGTGAAGTCATTGTGTGAGATATCAATGACTTTCAAACTCTGAAACCCAACATTGTACACGTGGTCATGACACAACGGTCCGTAGAACTCGTTTGATCTGAGTATGAGAACTTGTAATAATGGTAGAGTTCCCAACCAAGATGGAAACTCATCTTTGATTCTGTTGCCTTCCACGTTCACAAACCGCAGAATTTTGCAGTTGATCAAGGAGTTTGGAAACTTTCCTTGTAGATTGTTGTGACTAACATCGAATGATTCTAACTCGGTAGCCTCGTCGAATATATCTGGAATGGTTCCACTGAAACTGTTGTTACGCAGAATCAGTTCTTCTAGAAAAACAGTAGAATTCCTCAAGCATGGAGGAATCGACCCGTTGAATAGATTGTTAGACAAATCTAATAAGTTCAACGTTTTAAACTTGCATATCCAATGGGGGGAATGGTCCACGGAATGAATTTGAACTCAAATCCAACATATGAATCAGTGGTTCTTGTGGATTTTTTTCAAAGCTGCTAAAATAATTGTGAGAAAGAGTCACCGTTGCCAATCTCCATAAGAAACATGGTACTTCACCGTCCAACATGTTGTTGGAAAGATGCAAATCTTTGAGGTTGACTAACTTTGATATAGATCTAGGGATTGATCCACTGAGATTGTTGTGGTTCAGATATATTTGGCTGAGGTGGATAAATTTTGATATGGATTCCGGGATTGTACCACCTAATCTATTATTGGCAAGGTTCAGAGACTGAAGCTTATATGAAAATGAAGATGTATTCACAAATTCTATAGGTCCTGTGAATTGATTTCCTCCCAAGTCAACAGACTCTAACAAAGGATTCAACAACAAGGATTTAGGAAAAGGTCCAAGAAATGAGTTTTCACTGATATCCAAGTACTCCATATTGATGAAACCACTCATGTTCAATGGAAGTGTGGATGTGAAGTTATTAAAGCCGAGGCTAAAGAAGGAAAGTTTCGTTAAATTGGGAAAAAGAATATGAATATTGCCACTTAACTTGTTGCCACCAAGGGACAATAACCTTTAGCTTGTTTAAATTTCCGATTGAATTCGTAACTTCACCTACCAAATGATTATCGGAAAGGTCAAGTTCGAGGAGACGAGAAAGGTTTCCTAAAGAAGAAGGAATCTCTCCATGGAGATTGCAACCCATATGAGGTATAGGTGACGAAGAGATTGGAGTCTAAAGAGACTACTATTAGTTTTTAAAGAGCTGTTGAGAAGAGTGTAATAAAGGTCTAGTGATATCACCTGTCCAGATCTATGATTGCATTTGACACCTTCCCAAAAACAACAATCACTGCTCTTATCCCTCGAAAATACATAATCACTAGTTGGGAACTCGGTTATGAATTCCAAAAGAGCATCCCTCTGGTCTTGCTTGCAAGCAGTGGTGAGGAGGAGAAGCAAGAGTGTGGATTAGGAGGGAGAAATAGATGGCAATAAAGCAATAACAATGGCTTCGACTCATCATCGTATCTCTTTCTTTTTTTTTTTCTGAGTTTGTGTTGTAAGTAATGTGTTATGTTGTATGCTGCTCCTCCACTCACTCCCTTAAAAAGAAGAAACTCCTTAGTGGAGATGTGACCTAGAAAGTCTTGCGTCAACTCGTCGGTGGACGCGGTTGACTTCTCTAAGTCTTCCGCTCCTTCTTGTCAATGAAATTGAGTAATGTGACCAAAGTTTTCCACACAGTTCCATTATTAACAAAATGATCAATTTCAGTTTTTTTTTCGTTTTCTTTAAACATCCGGTTTGTATTTATGTTAAACCATTCAAAGAGAAACTCAACAAATGTGCCATCAAGAGTCAAATTAACAAAGAATCACAAATTTTGATTCAAGCAAGAGGAATAGCTTCGGCAATAGACAGTGATGTTTGCATGGAGAGTTGTCTGGTCGTCGTATTGTAAATTGTCTCACGAGACAAGCAAGAGACGAGACTACGCGTGGTTGATGTCTAGATTGATTAACCTGTGATAGCCCATTGTTGTGAACGACGACCCATTAGGATTAAACTCTATTTTATAGCCTGAACCAAAAGTCCTGTTACTGACAAAACACAGATAAGTACAAACAAAATATAAACGAGTCAGTCCTTTTTTTTTGAGCAACAAACAACTTAAATTCATAAAAAGGGGGTTCAGTCTACAAGAGCTGCTTTAGCAATAGAGTCAACATCAACATTCGCTAAACGCAAAACGTAATTAAAAGAAATAGAGGTGAAGGATCGAGCCATAACAAAGATGTCACTAAGCACGTCCCTCAAAACCACATCCTGCCCTTGAGACTTCAAGAGTGAAATGAGATTTTTTGAATCAGAGTAGACACAGATACTACTGACATGTGATGATAATGCAGCCGTAATAGCTGCTTTGACCGCCAGTGCCTCTGCCACAAGAGCAGAAGTAACAAAACACCGGCACTACAAGAAAACTTAGAGGTTACTAGGAAAC
>JABAYD010008169.1:0-14963 GCA_014822095.1 Diplotaxis tenuifolia | reverse complement strand
TAGCTAAAACCATGTAAATATGCAACACATCAGTGAGTCAGACATTGGAAGACTTACATAAGACTTTCAAAAGACATTCATAAGACTTTCCTGGAAGTCTTCTCTGACGGAGTCTTCTTTCATGTCTCCTCTTTCACAACAGATCTGAGCGTTTTGGTAAGTTTTTATGACTGGACTTTCCTCATTTAGCAATCTCTTGTTGCATAAAAGTCTTATATTTTTCTCAAACTAAAATTCTCAAACCTCTTTGTAATCTCTTTAAACATGAAAAGATCAAATTTTATATCAATTCCTCATTTTTACCTCGTGGCTTTCTTACTAATTTATCTTGTTTTGCAAGTTTAATCACATTTTTGGATTTTCATGTTTTTCAGATATGAGTCAAACTTTGAAAGACTTATGGGAAGTCTTCTTGGAAGTCTTCTAATAAATAATTTCATTCTTTAGTAGTGATTTTGTTTTTGTAAATTTGAATAAATATTAATGAGAATATGGTAAATATGTTTATTGCCCAAACTTACTTAACATTATTAAAGTAAACAAGAGTAGAATAAGAGTATGATTCTACGTTTGTAAAATCAGTAATGATGTTTCTTAAGATGTAATATATGTGCTAGCAATGTGTTTTCCACTTTTACAAATCAATAAAATAAAAAAAACTTAAATGACCTTCAGATTCAAAACATGATGTTCATTGTGTAGTTCTTCTCATCTTTGGATCTCTCATACTATGCAAAAATATAAATTTGTAACTATAAACAACTTCGTCGCATTAACTTAAAATAGTTGTTCATCATTTTTAACTTCTAAGAAGTAAAACCAACAATGTTTTTAAGAAGTAAAACCAATAAATTTTGTAATTATAAAAAATTAAATAATGAGTAGGTTAACTCTTTCAACTTTGTTTTTTGTACACATTATAATCTGTTCAAATTATTTAACACTTTTGAAAGTTAAAAAACTTATCTTAAATTACTTAACATTCTTAAAAATACAAGTTTACAAAAAAACTAACGTGAAGTGTATTAGCTAGAAACATTTAAAAACATGAATGTTGTTAACCTCATAACTATCACCAATTAGGTTATGAATTTCATTCATCACCCCAAATATTTTCTAAAACACATGAATTAACAATAAAATATTTTAAAAGTAATTTTAAATTAATAAAATAAAAAATTTATTATACTTTGTCGTAGAAGACTTTCGTGGAAGTTTTCCTAGAGAATACTTTTGTGAAAGTCTTCCCAGAGAATATTTTCGTGAAAGTTTTCCTAGAAAAGACTTTCATTTGGGTCATTTTTGCAATTGAAATTTTACTAAGGAAGAATTCAAAAAGTCTCCTACTTCTAAGGAAGTTTTCCTTTGTAAATACATGCTTATTTTTGTAGTACAAAATTCTCGAAAATACCAGAGAAGACTTACCTGGAAGTCTTCTCAGATAAACCAGTTAGTTTTGCAATTGACCAAATTGTATAAGAAATTTGACTTTCTGCAGAAGACTTCCCAATAAGTCTTCTTTCATTACCTTAGGTTTGATTAGAATCACATAATAAAAATCAGGAAGACTTACCTGGAAGTCTTCCAAGTTTAGATTAAATGTTTTAAGTTTAAATTTTCAATTGTAAAAGTAACTTACACATACTTCCATCGATAACAAGCAGATTTAAAGTAAAAGTTCAGAAGACTTCCGTGAAAACCTTCTGACGGAAGATTTACCGCAAAGTCTTCCGTAGAAACTCAAATTTCTAACACAGATTAGTCAATTGTAAAACTAACTTGTTTATCCGTGAAGACTTCCAAGATAAGACTTCCAAGAAAATCTTCTCGTTTTTTTTTTCAAAAAAAAAGTTGAAACACTTCCACTACAATATTTTCTAAAAACACACAGAAAGTCAATTGTAAAACTAAAATATGCTTTGACCAGAAAACTTTCGTGGAAATCTTTTCGACTGAGAAGACTTACGAAGACTTACACGTAAGTCTTCTAGCGAACAAATATGGAAAAAGATTCAATTAATACCTTCAACCACTGAGAAAACTTGATTAGTTCTCTAAGCACACACAACTTCACCAGAACTACTATGGAATCGTTAATGACCAGGAATAGTGGACTTGAATGGCTATATGACCCTTAAAAACTTTAGAAGCAAAAATATTGGATTTGTTTGGATGAATATAGACACAAAGTAAGAGAGATGTAGTTTTTGGCATAAAATATAAAAATGAATGAGTAATTTTTTTAGATGCAATAAGAGCTTCATTTTGGTTTTTCATGGTTGTTGGATGAATTGAAGATAATGACATTTTCGTGATTAATTGATGAAGACGATGAGGATGATAGAATAAACATTAAAATTTGAAAAAAACACAAAATAATGATATTTTCATAAATAATCAGAACTTTTGAAGTAAATAGAACAAATGAAATGTCCAAAAAAGAAATGAGTTAATTTTGTGTTTAACTTGGAGTTCTGAGTTAATTTTGTAGAAGCCCAAGATCAATATGGAAAATCAAGAATGCATCAAACTTGAGAAATCTGAATAGAAGCTTTACAAAGAAAACAAGTAACCAGTCAAAATGCATGTGAGAAACTTTGATTATTCTAATCACTAACCCACTCAGTTTTTCTCACAAAAGATTGTGCTAAGACCGTGGGTATATGCATGCATGATGCACCCACGCTGAATAAAACAATGTAAAGATATAAAGCACAATCGCTCATAAGCTAGCTTTTGTTATTAGAGAATATAATATTCTCTTATTAATTATTTACACCCTGCTAAATACAAATCTATTTTAGGCTCCCACATAATAAGTCACCTTTTTTTTTTTCAGCTGCGGATATATATATTTTTTTAGAAGTATAATGAGTCTCCCATAATTAGAATTCGCTACCCATCTTTAGTTGCGTATGAAGGGATGAAATGTCTGGTCTATTAAACAATAATGGGCTTTTATAACAACCTTGATATGGTGGGTGATGAGGTTTGAAATTATTTCTCTTCGGAAGAGATAGATAGGCAAAACGAAAACATTTGATCACTGTGAGAAAAATAAATTAACCACAACTATCAGCTTGGTTTGGTGAAGTTTGTAGTTTAGTACTAGTGATGTGGTCTAGTCCATGAACTCAATAAAACCACTTCATTCAAATATACAATAAAAATGAGTGTACAAGATTAATTCAGAGCTATTTGTGGGGTTCAAATTTAGTAATACGCTTTTGGATGAACTACGTACTATATATATAACTTAAATGTCAAAAATAAGCAAAATAACTTCAAAACATTTGTTGTACACACAACTATCTGAACAAGCCAATGTATACACTATTTTCTTAATTAAAAGGGAAATTCTCCTAAAAAGCCTTAAAAAAAATTATTACAAAATTAGTTCACAAAGAAAAAAAAAATGATCAAATAGCATTCATTAAAAATGTTAAGTTACCCTTAATGAATAATACATTTTCAAAGAAATAAATATTATTATAATATTTAATTCTAAATTTCCATCTTAAATCATAAATTGTAGACCCTAAATCCTAAACCTCAAATCTTAAACCTCACCTAAAAAGATAAATCATAATTCTTAACTAATTAACTTTAGAGATTTATGTGTTTTAAAATCTTTAATAAAGATTATTTTGATCACTTTTAGGTTACTTTGTGAATGTTTTTAGGGTTATCCTAGGATATTTCTCTAAGTAAAATACACCTGACATATTTTTGATCAATGGCTAACCAACCTACAATACGAATTTTGTGGAAAAGTTAAACATATTTAAGACGTACGTTTTTTTTTATATTGCACTTCTTAGGTTTCTTTTTCGTCGAACCCTAATTCTTACACTTACGTAAACTAGCCAGCGTCTTCATATATTTGTTTCATCGTCATGCTACTGAATTAGCAAGAGTTAAAGCTTGTCTATCTGTAGAGTCGTACTAATCAGGGTTGACAACTTGGATATAGTCTAAACGATATTTAGATTATAGACATATAGTTCCGAAACATAGTTACGTTAGAAATTTGTGATTTAACTTTATATACTTTGTGTTGTTTGATTTGTTTCGTATATAGAAAAAATTAATAGAGTATATATTTTCTTTATTTTTGCTCAGTTCGATTCTTGAATCAAAATGTTTATCATTACCTCGGTTCCGTTACAGACGGTGTTAAATCGGATATAATAAGTCGCAATTCATACATAAATAACTCATACATTAGATATTTTGTAGAAATCAGTTCCATTACATAAAATTGCCGTAATCAATCATAGTCTAGCTATAACTAACGTGTTTAAAATACATAATGAGTATACATAATATAGATATATAACGAACCAGCATTATTTAGGTAATTGGTAGTATTCAACATCTAATTAAAATTATTTAAAAGGAATATTAGTATACTGATCTTTGTTTCCATCAGGTACTAGAGGATTCCACATATCCCACAAAGCATTGTTTGGAATCGTCCCTGCAGGGATCATGTTCATTGCTAGCGCTGCCTGCGTTTGAGGCGTTAACGCTGTTGTAGTCGCTGCCGTCACCAATTGCAACGCATTTGCGTTTGCGTTTAGTAGTTGTTGATTATGAAACTGTTGAGCAATTTGATAGAATTGATGATTGATGTTACTACCTCCATCAGTTATTTGGTAGTTAACGAGTCTTTGAAGATCATCAACAATTGCGGTTTCATCATCTTCTTGATTAGATATTATTGCTGTGTTGCTTGCACCGTAAGGCATTGGACGATATAGGTTCTGATTGGCTAAAGCTATGGTGACGTCAGAATTACTGTTTGTGGTGGTTATGGTGCTACCGTCACCGGAATATTCAGTTGAGAGCTTCTCGATATTGTTGTTGTTAAGCTTGTTGTCAGAATGATTAGAAGATGATGGAAGGTGTTGTTGTTGTTGTCTTACGACCAAGCGGGATGATGATGATGAGTTATGGTTATGATGTCTTGTGGATAGAGAACGTGGCAAGGATGGGTGATCTTCTACTCCTGGCCTTTTGTACACTCGGCACAATGATGTTTCAGCCTATATATATACATAAAACATTGATCAGAGAATTGAGATACATATCAGTTATAAGTTTATACATAAAGATTAGAGAATATGATTTCAACTATATGGAGATTTCATCAGTAGAGTACTCTCATTTGACGTACATATATACACATATATCAGATAGATTACATTTCAATTTTGGGATTTAGGACTAATCTAAATTAGTCATGTTTTTCAGTAGTACAGTATATAATTGGATGTGCAAAGCATACTCATTAATTAGGATTTGTAAATTTATCTCAAGCTTGGTGTTTCTATCTAATAAGAACTAAATGAATACACACAACTTTAGTGACAACTTAGAATACGCAACAAAACCGAATAAATAATGTATCTATCAGTTTGGCCAGTAAACACATAACTATTTATAAGTAATCGTTCACAAATTTATATAAAGATTTAAATTTGCGTAGATAGTTATACTATTGATCATATATATGCCATAAGATATTTTTTTGATAAATATATGCCATAAGATTTTTCAAAAAACTGTCGGGCACGTGAAATAAAAGTCATGAATGTAGGAGCAGGAACAACGTGATGAATTATAAGAACACTAACTAAGCCTCTGCAAAAATTAAAGTATATATTCATCTAGATAGATGTGTGAATTTTGAATGTGATATTTGAGTGTGTTTAAATATTATGCATATAGCTATCTTATTAATGCCTTCTACAATACATATGGGCCATGGCTAGTAATTTAAAGAGTTCATGCGTATGGCATGAACATTTTCTGGATTTAAGCACAAACGCCGCCTTACATTTAATTAGATCCTAAGCTTTTTGGATCCTATCGAGTCAATTTAACGACGAGAAGTAAATAAATGTAATCATATCAGGATACGAAATTCAAACAATCTTAGGTATTTTTATTTCAAACTAGTAAAGGCATCAACCTACCTAGCTAGGGTTCGATCTATATGTATATCAAGAGCTGATTAAATATATACCTTTTGGTATTTCTCAGTTTCGTGGTGAGGGAGGCGATACTCATTCATAATCCAACTGCTACGAGTGCCTTTAGGGGCTTTACCGGAGTAGAAAACTAGGGTTTTCTTTAATCCAATCTGCCGAGAAGTCTCCGATCTGATCATCCTATCAGCTCCGGTGGCTTTCCAATACCCTGAAGTGGTTACCCGGTTTGGTCTATCTCCATTTCTATACTTCCGATCTCTTGGCACATAGAAGTACCACTCTTTCTCTCCTATAGCCGCCATAGCTGCACACACGTACATCTATCATCATACGTACATATTCTAATGATAACACCAAAAAATAACACATATTCATGTGTGTTATATATACATATTAATATCTTATGATATGTTGTGATAGAGATAAAAGATTTTCGTAAATTAAGAAAGGAAGTAGATAGTTGATTCTTTTAATTAATTAAGTTTCATTGTTATATACAAAACACCACCAGTTTTGGGTTATAATAATGAATCAGATCCGTCATTGCAATGAAAATACAGAGAAGGAAGTGTTGAAAGATATTGAGAATATAGGAGATCAACATAATCTATAAGAAGGTTATATAGGTTAAATTGCATCTCTAGATCTAATTAATAATTAGTTATATATGTATATCATGTCTATATAATTTTTTTAAAAATCAAATAGTCTGACGGCATATGTGCCTATCTATATATATATGTGGAATGAATATTTACCAGGAAGTTCCCAAGGATCATAGCGATAGAGATCAAGGAAAGTGATAAGCTCTACATTGAAGCGTTTGCCTTCAACTTTACGGCGAAGATAAAATTCAATGAGCTCTTCTTCAGTGGGATGGAAGCGGAATCCAGGCATGACGATGTCATGATCATGATCATCAGCTTCATCATCATTTTGAACACGACTCTCGTGGACTTCTTTGTGAGCATCTTCTTGATCTATACCTTTTTCAGTATTGTTGTTGACTTGGTTACTCATCACGGTGATGATGCTAGTTGTGGAGGATACACTTGGCATATGTAAAAAGAGACTATGTATGTATTTGTTTATGCATGTGTACTAAGTTGAAGATGGAAAAACGATTAAGGGTTTGTTGGTTTTTATACTAAACAAGGGAAGGGAATAAGAGAGATGATATTGAGTGGTGCTGAGTAGAGATAAGGAGAAGAAGATTATATAGGAATGAAACGTCGTCGTTTCTGGAAGTTGAAACCTAACTAGAATAAGACAGAGAGAGTTAAGGAGGAGACAAAGACTTGTCAAATTGAGGACATGGTGTACACGGTTTTGTTTTCTTAGCCGTGCCTTTAAAGTTTGGACCTTTCTCTCACTCTCCATATCTAGTTCTTTGTTTTCATCAAAACAAATATCTAATAGTTTAAGAAGTGTTGTATAATGATGTGTTTAAGAAAATTAATCCCACGCACATGCACGCACGTATATATATGATTCATCTTTTGGTAGATCATACAATCCTGATTAGCTCCGTTTAGCTATGTTACTATGTGTTAAGACGCTATAAAATTCATAAGATGATATAAAAAAGACGCAGAGAAGCCTTCTCATTGTGCCTAGTGGTAAAACCGTAAAGGATGCATAATAACATTGTTCTCAAGTTAATTTTTGAGGAGATCCGGTTCAAACGCCATTCATTTTCTCCTCGGAATCTAAGCCTTGGTTAACTTTTTCTAAGTGGATTTGTGCTAAGGGTCATAAGAAACTATAGTATGTCACTGTTATAGCTTAGACTAATCAGATCTCGAATATCAAAATAAACTAACCCTCCTACTAAGTTTTGGAATATTCTTGTTAAATTATTCATTAAACCGACCAAAGAATTCTGATTGGTGGCCTATAACGCTAATATAATAATAAATATATTATGATAATATAATAATATATAGTATGAGTGCTCACTATTTCACTCGTCACAAATATATTTACGTGTTTTTCATTTGCTTCATGAACGTTCTTGTATTGTTTTTCGTTTTATTTTAAATGATTTTTTTGGCCCACCATATCTTCGTTATAATTTTTTTAGATAATTATGAATGCGAAACAAACTCCTAAGTGTTCTTTTTGCCAACACTCTCCATGTATCTAATTTTCTAAAGTTAGTAAGAAGCTGAACTTACACTTCGTATATTGGAAGCCTACATCAATTCTTCAAAACTTCATTATATTAATATAGCATCTATGAATATTCAATCAAAATATAATTTTTAGTTTATATATATATATATATATATATATATATATTCTTTTTGTAAAACTATTTTAGTTAAAATATTGTTTTCGGTAGTTCGTTAAAGAATCATCACTGTCTTACCATCGTTTAATTATACACTAGCTAATACATTTTCTTAGTTGTTTCATATTAATGGTGTGTAAATTATAATCGTTAAGTTTAATTCGTAATGAATGGAAAGGGGCTAAAAAGGGGGCTTAGGGAGGTGATAGTGGGGCGTCTACGAAACAAGCGTGGGGTTTGCGGAACCTTACTCTACGTTTTACTCACTCTTCATCACTTTCTTATTTAAATTCTCAAATGTTTTCAATTGAAACGAAATCCGTGAAAGCATATCTTGCAACAAATATCATAAGCTGAGTAAAAGATATTATCCCTGTCTATAATATAGGAAACTGCCTAGTATATAAAAATTTGAAGGTATAGAATAGGAAATCGCGTGGGTGACTCGGAATGGACATAGATGCATAGGATAGCAAATCGCGTGCGTGACTTGCAGTTGGAGTCATGGATTCCATAACTATAACATATATTTTCTATAATTATTGTTCCCAGTTTTTACCATAGAATAAGGAAAATAATAAAAGGGGATGGAAATAAGTTCCTTTTTATTTTACCAAAAAAAAAAAAGTTGCATACGAGTCTTCCATTTGGCTTTTAGCTAGCTTTAGGGTGGCAAGAACTATAAGTACCACTGGAGTTAAATATATTTACAAAATAGAGATCTCTAATTTGTAAATATAGTTTACTCAAATATCAATTAAAATTGGTCAAAGTTTTCATATTCATACAAAAAACAAAAATTAAAGATCATGTACTTTGATCGTTTGCTAATTCTATATATTCATTTCGTTCTATGTAACTTTATAAAATAAGAAAAAGATGAAAAGTTTTGCCTCATATTTATAGAAAATTACTTATAATTCCTATTCTGCTGAAAAAACAACGAATAAATAAAACGATCAATTAGAGAAAACTATGTACAAAGTATTTATTCTTTTATATAACTAGGGATGATAACATAATATTACTGTCTATCGGTTGATTATTTTATATAAGTCATCTCTAACTTCACAAACAAAGAGTCTATATAATCATTCACCATAAGTACGGATTGTGTTTTTTGTGTCTTGCAAAATGTTGGTTAAAAATTCTTTTATATGTAAAACCTAAAACCTACGACATTTTACGTAAATTATAATCGATTTAGAATTAAAAAATCGAACTTTGATAATACTTTCGCTAAATCTGCAAAATAAAAACTCACCACCAATTGTGCGCATTTAATTGAGTTAACCAAGTTATAAACGTTAGATTAAATCAGTAATAATGGAAAGAAAAAGATTCAAGCGGGTTCGAGAACGAAAAACTTAAGGATCTGAAAGAGGTTTAAGAAGGATGATACTAGAATTGGGTAAGTAATCTAAAACCTAAAAGTCTTATGCACTCGTTATCAAAAGTCTTGTCCTAACTAAAATGAAAATCAGAAACCTTTAACCAATAATCGTATTCGTTTCCCCCAATAAGATTTCTTTGGATTTGGTTACCTATCAATGCAATCTTATTAGTCATCCATTTTGTACTTAGGTGACAGTGACACCATTTACTTTAGAATACATAGCTGAAATTTTAGAGCTCCAAATTTTTTTTCTCAGTATATGAGGGTCGCACTTTTATAATTATGGACCCTTCCTTCATCGCAATTATTCTAATATTTTATTAATATATTTTGCTCTCCAAATCAAGATTCAGATGGTATCTTTCACATTCTTGTGTGTTCTAAATTTTCGTCCAGTGACGAAACCTAATGCTATTGCTACCCATCAACACAATCTCATTGGTCATCAAATTTCTGTACTTAGGTTGTATAATTTATTATAATAACTATATTTGTGTACCTTTTCTGAAATTGAATCTTGAACATTTAGTTTTTATTTAATCCACCAACTTCATTCCTCAATTAATATTATTGCTAGTCAAACTTTTATAATGGACCCTTCCTTGCAATTATTTATCTGCGATGTATCAAGGTACATGGATGGACCGACCTTTGTATCTAGTATTTTTCACATTCAAGTTCTCTCCTACTAGAAATTTGTAGTAATAAACAGTTCTTCTTAACGTCAGTTTTAAAAGAATAGTTAGCTCCGTGATTCGTTAGTTGGATCTGGTCTCGCGTAGTTGGAAAATATCTACAACAGTAACCATTATACATACATACCTAATGTATTGGGAACAAGGGAGCCACAGGCATTTCGTGGCCTGGGCCTTCTTGGCGGTTGTCAACCCTGTTTCTTGGCTCCTTTTGCATTTACTCAATTGTTTGTATTCTTATGTACTAATTAATATCTTATGTATGTTTCACTTTCACATTACTATTTTTTTTTGCATTTTGGCTTTAATTTCCATATCCGAATCTAGATTTTAATGTCCCAAAATATGGTTTGCGAACAGTAACGTCACATACAAGAATTACCCCGGCTGACTTTGAATGTTAGTTAATAAACGACCAAATGCTTCCATAAATGCCCGTCATCTTTGCAAGCGAAATCATTTTTTTTTGTGAAATTTACAAGCACAAGAAAGCTCTATACATGTATATTAGATATACGTAAATGCAACCCGACAAAAAGAAAATATCTAGTAAAAATGGAATAAATATGATTCAAAATTTTATATCATGATGAGCCGGCCAATGACTAAGGCATTGAGCATGATTGATAGGCTATTTACAAGTTGCTAGAACATGATAGGAAGAAAGGTAAATTTAAGGTATAACTGGAGTCAGCACGTACAAAATAGCAATAATATAAACTATTTCACGCTAGGTTTCGCCGATATATATAATTCAAGCTTTAAGAGCGGTGAATTATTTTTGGTTTCCTCTCTTTGATATGTTTCAAGAAAAAAAGCTCCGAAAGTATGCTTTTCTTCTACTTGCTTCAAAATGAATAAAAGTTTCACTCTGCAATGTTATTATTTTGGGCTCTAAATTGTTGTGTACTGAGATGAAAATAAATTAGTGGAAGTAAGTATTCTTCTTAAATGTTATTATTTAGATTGAATAAGTTAATGGGATTAAGCATTTCTC
Source organism: Diplotaxis tenuifolia (assembly GCA_014822095.1). Classification (NCBI taxonomy): domain Eukaryota; kingdom Viridiplantae; phylum Streptophyta; class Magnoliopsida; order Brassicales; family Brassicaceae; genus Diplotaxis; species Diplotaxis tenuifolia. The sequence continues at coordinate 3,586 of JABAYD010008169.1, read as the reverse complement.
TAAAACTTCACTATTTCATTAAAAAGAGTAAAAAATATAATTCAATTAGTTCCACAAAAACTGCAATTATGATCGAATTCGAAAGGAAAATGGTTCTATCGTATTCTGAAAAGGAATTTAACAAGTGAATTTATTTGTATAAGAGGCTATTTTTTTCTCAAAAATATTGTGATGCAGCGCATCTTTTGGTTTACTCTCGGTTACATCTAAACCAGGAGGGTTTTCTATTTTCCTTTAGTATTGGGTTTTGGCTTTATCTATTATGATTTAGTTTTATTTGTTACGTTGGATAAGTCTTAGTTGAGTCGGTGTTAGGTTTTATTCTTAGCCTTATATAAGGCAATCTCACGTTATGTATGAAAGCACCTTTTCATTGAATTAATCAGAGCTTTTATAGTTCGTGTTTTCTCATGTTATCGGTATTCTCTTCGAATCAACGAGAACATGAAAGTCAGAGAGAAGTTTGGGCATTCATCGACTAAACAAACTCCCTTTGAGAGCTTGTGCTGCGCCAGTTTGGTATCAGAGCAAGTAACGTTCCGGACACAAAAAATTTTTCCAGCAACTGTTTCTTATCATTCGATGGCACCTAGACGTACTCAAGTGGATCAACCAATGGGTGATTGGGAAGAATTGAGAAAAACTATTTTGTTGATGAATGAAAATCTGCAGGAAACGATTCAAGCATCGTTTCGTGATCTTGCAGAGACGTTGCACCAACGGGATCGTGATCGAGATCGCAACATGGGAAGACAATCGTCCGACGATGGATCAACCGAAGCGGAGGACAATCCGTTCGCAGAAGAAGGTCATCGGAGAAATAGGGTTGGTTTCCGTAGCCGTGATCAAGATGATCATTGTTGGGAGAGAGGTTTTAAGGTGGAACTTCCAGAGTTTCATGGTGGAGTACGTGGTGAAGAGCTACTTGATTGGCTCGTGGCGGTGCAGGAGATGCTTGAATTCAAGCGTGTCCCTGAAGAACGAAAAGTGGCTTTAGTAGCAACCAAGTTTCGTGGTAAAGCTGTTTCATGGTGGCTTCAGCTGAAAGCAACCAGATCTCGTATGGGGAAAGGCAACATTGCTACGTGGGCTAAACTTGAGAAGGTCATGCGACAAGCATTCCTACCCTATAATTTTGATAGAACGATGTATACGCGGCTACAGAACATTCGACAAGGATCTCGATCTGTCGACAATTACGCTGAAGAATTTTCGTTACTCCTGACTCGTAACGAGATAATGGATAGCGAGGTTCAACTGGTGTCACAGTTTATTGGAAGTTTACGCCCCCAGATTCAGACCCAATGTCCCAATTTGATCCTCTTACAGTGGCTGAAGCACATCGCCGTGCCGATGCGCTTGCCGCTACGAGGAATTGCGCCGTTCAACGCGACCAAACGCGTCCCATTGCTTTGCATGTGGTGAGACGGGTCATAGGCAAACTGCTTGTCCCAACTCAACACGTCGTGGTCTCCTTGCTGAGGAAACTAAGTGGGATGACGATAATGAGGAAGGTGATGATAATCTTATTGAAGATATAGTGGATGACCACAACACAGGGGATACAGGTCCATTGTTGATGATTCGACGCGTCTGTTTGGCACCAATGCGACAAGATGATCAGCCATGGTTGAGAACTAACATCTTTTCATCGACTTGTACGGTTAATGGGAGAGTTTGTAGTTTCGTGATTGATTCTGGTAGTTGCAGGAATGTGATCTCTGAAAGTGCAGTCCTTAAGCTCGGTCTCCGTCGGTCTAACCATCCATCGCCATACAAGCTAGTTTGGCTTCAAGAGGGTACGGATATTCGAGTCGTGCACCGTGTCTTGGTGTCATTCTCGATCGGAGCTTATTATAAAGAGAAGATCTACTGTGATGTCGTTCCAATGGACGTCAGTCATATCCTCTTAGGGCGTCCATGGCAGTACGATCGTGAGGTTTCACATAATGGGCGCACCAATGAGTATAGCTTCTTCTTCGAGAATCGACGTATTGTGTTGCTTCCGACACAAGAATCACCACCGCCGCCGAAGCTACAGATCTCCAGTGTACCACCGCACTTGCGCGAAGGTACAGGTTCAAGCAACACTGTTTTATTGTGTTCCTATGCGTCTTTCTCTGACGAGCTGCATCAAGAAGAAGTTGCTTACGCCCTCATCGCAAAGCCTAGTACGAAGCCAAAGCCTCTTGTGTTGGACCCTAGCATCTCTAACCTTCTTTCTCAGTTCGAGGATGTTTTCCCACAAGAGTTACCATTAGGCCTTCCGCCCCTCCGAGATATCCAGCATCACATTGATCTGGTACCTGGTGCAACTTTGCCTAATCGTCCACACTACCGAATGAGTCCTCAAGAACACGAGGAGTTGCGTAAACAGGTGGAAGAATTATTAGCTAAGGGTCACGTTCGGGAAAGTCTCAGTCCGTGCGCAGTCCCTGCATTACTCATCCCGAAAAGGATGGATCTTGGCGCATGTGCGTCGATAGTAGAGCCATCAACAAAATCACAGTGCGGTATAGATTCCCGATTCCGAGGCTCGATGATCTACTTGACCAGATTGTCTCTGCGAGGATATTTTCGAAGCTAGATCTCAAGAGTGGATATCACCAAATTCGTATCCGCCCAGGAGACGAGTGGAAGACTGCATTCAAAACGCGAGAGGGGCTTTTCGAGTGGCTGGTAATGCCTTTTGGATCGTCCAATGCACCGAGTACGTTTATGAGGATCATGAACCAACCCTTACGCCCGTTCATTGGTCGCTTTGTAGTCGTTTATTTTGACGACATACTCATCTTTAGCGACTCGCTGGAGACGCACTTAGAGCACTTGCAACAGGTCCTCCTCGTACTTCGGCGGGAGACTCTCTTCGTTGCTAAACAGAAGTGCGAATGGGGTGTCAAGAGCGTCCTGTTTCTGGGGTATGTGGTGTCAACGGAAGGATTAGCAATGGATGAAGGAAAAGTGGAGGCGATACGGTCGTGGCCAGTACCGAAATCAATTTCGGAGGTGAGAAGCTTTCATGGTTTGGCTTCATTTTACATGAGGTTTGTCTCAAACTTCAGCGCTATAACATCACCATTAATGGATTGTATGAAAGGTACTGTGTTTGCATGGACACAAGAAGCTAATGCGGCGTTTGAACTCATCAAGCAACGTCTCACTACAGCTCCAATCTTAGTCCTACCTGACTTCTCCGTCACTTTTGAACTGCACTGCGATGCCTCCAAGCTTGGAATCGGAGCAGTGCTCAGTCAGAATTCTCGACCAGTAGCCTTCTTCAGCGAGAAACTTTCAGGAGCACGCGGAAGATATAGCACGTACGATGTAGAGTTTTACGCCGTTGTCCAAGCCATTCGTCACTGGCGACATTATTTGATTCATCAGGACTTTATCATCTTCACGGATCATGATGCCCTGAAACACTTGGATAGCCAAGTCAAAGTCTCAGCAAGACACGCCAATTGGATCGCATATCTTCAGCAGTTTACCTTCACCATTCGCCATAAATCGGGTAAACTGAATCGGGTGGCGGATGCTCTTAGCCGCAGACATAGTCTATTGACAACATTACATGCTTCTGTGTCGG
>JABAYD010008167.1:0-10911 GCA_014822095.1 Diplotaxis tenuifolia | reverse complement strand
ATCAAAGCAATTTCATCAAACAGATGACCCACCTTTACACACCCGCAGCTGCCCACCTTTACAGCGTTCCTCCCGCAGCACTGGGGGTTCGACCTCTGCTGACCGGACACCGCTTCACCCGCCTACTCCACCTCCCCGTGAGACCAGGCCCCTTTCAGAGATTAGCGATGAGGAATTCGATATCCCCTCTTTGTTTGACGATACCTTGTACGAAGCTGAAACTGTCCTCGACTTGGACCTAGACAACGAGGAACCGTATGTGGGAAAATTGTATGCATCCAAGCAAGATTGTCAGATCAGCCTCGCCATCTATGCCATCAAAGAACAATTTTATTTTAGACAAACCAGGACCAGCAGGCACTCTTTGTCCTCAGCTGTCATGATGTCCAATTTCCATGAAGGATACGTGCAAAGGAGCTCACAGCGTGTGGCTACTACAGTATCAAGCAATGCCTATTAGACCATACATACTCAACCGAGACTCGTAGGCTTTATATGAGGCATGCTACAGCTAAGGTTCTAGCCCATGTATATCGCTCCAAGTACGGTGATCCTACGGACGCCCCCAAAGCCATGCAGCTGCAGCAGATGGTTCTCGAGGATTTGCTTGTCGACGCATCATACATGAAATGCCACAGAGCCAAAGGTGTTGCAATAGATATCACTCACGGTAACGCAGAAGATTCTTTCCTCAGTGTTGCTGGTTATTTTGAAAGGTTAAAAGCTACTAATCCGGGCACTGTCACCGCTATTGAAACCGAGGCTGACGATGACGGAAACACTAGGTTCTTGTATGCATTCCTCTCATTTGGAGCGTCTATTTTAGGCTTCCGCCGTTTACGTCCGGTATTAATCATTGATGGAACGCATCTCTCTGGCAAATACAAAGGTGTCCTCCTCACAGCTAGTGGACAAGATGGTAATTTCCAAGTTTTCCCGCTGGCCTTTGCTGTAGTTGATGGTGAGACCGAGGAGGCTTGGACATGGTTCCTCACCAAGCTTGAGCGGATAATTGCAGACTCAGCGACCTTATCCATCATCTTAGATCGTCATATCTCCATCCTCAAGGCGAAAAGCCTTGTTTTCCCTAAGGCACATCACGGTTCCTGCATTTGTCCACCTGATGCGTAATGTTGTCTCCCGTTACAAAAACAAAGGGTTGGCGAAGCTTGTCTGTGAGGCCGCCTTTGCCTTTCGACGTGCTGATTTTGACAAAAGCTTTGGCAAAATCAAGCAGTCAAATGCAGATTACTTTAAATATCTTGAATACATTGGCACCGCAAAGTGGTCTCGCACATACTTCCCTGGGAATCGCTTCAATCTACTTACCAGCAACGTCGAAGAGCAGTTGAACAATGCTATTTCTAAATCAAGGGCCTCCCCAGTTGTTGAGATTTTTATGTTCATTCAGCGCATGCTCACTCGCTGGTTCTCTGCTAGGTGCTCAAAATCATCCAAACATAGGGGTTATGTAACTACAGAGGTAGACAAAGTGATACAAACGCATATCCGCCTCACAAAAGGGAGCAAGATTTCACAGGTTGGTGAGTGGAGCTACTCTGTTAGAGGCCTTTTTGGCCATGCCAACACTGTGCATTTAGACACCCAAGCTTGTACATGTCAAGTGTTCCAGAAATTGAAAATCCCGTGTGGCCACGCTCTTTTAGCTGCTGATTCAGTTGGCATACCGTACAACCAATTAGTTGGTGATTTCTACAAAACTCAGAGCTGGATTGATACCTACTCATCTACGATCCTACCCGAAGCACCCTTGGGTGATCATCCAATCCCGCCCGCAATTGGAGATCTGGTAATCCATCCCCCCCCGTACCCGTCGCCCCTCTGGCCGCCCCAAAGACAAACGCATACCTTCTACAGGCGAGGTCAAGGTAATCTTTTAGTCTAAACTTCTAAGCTACTCTCACGTTCACTTATATTAACTCTTTTTTTGCTCCACAGCCCCCTAAGAAGACTAAGCTTATTCCCAACAAATGTGGTCGCTGCGGTCGGACTGGCCATAACCGAACCCGTTGTGTTTTTCCCATCTGACTCTGGTGAATCTTATATCCATGGGCACCTTTTTGGATAGCGAATTCACCTAGGATCAGCTGCTATAAGTTGTATTTTGTTTTTTTGGTATGTTACTCATGCTGTAACTGATCCCCTATGTTGTGATGGTACGCTTATCTGGATCTACTATGTTTCACTTAACTTTTGTCCCTTTTAAATTTCGTTTAATGTGCCATCTTAACTCTTCCCTCCGGACAGTACCGCACATGTACTCAAATTTGTATGTTACCCGTACGCCCATGCATTCTTGTACACAGTTCGCTTACTTAGTTGTACAAATGTAACAAATCAAAAGAGCGTACGTCTGTTCGCTATTAAGCGCGTACATGCTACTGTAGTCGTACGCATACGCTTACCAGTGGTACACCCCATAGCTGTTCCCCACTACGATGTACGACGTCGTTTTGTGGTTCATCTTCATTAATTAAAAAAAAAAACCTTTACCCCCTCCTCATATAAGAGAAACGATGCCGACTGTCATTAGGGTTTGCCACTCTTTTTAAGCTTCTCCTCCTCCTCTCCCCCCACTGCGCCACCTCCCCTTCTAATGGCTGCACCTTCCCGCGGATTTCCAACTCACTGCAGATGTGGCTCTCCTGTCTCACGCCGAACCTACAGAACGAAGACCAACTCGGGGCGCCTCTTCCACGGGTGTCCATACGACGACGAGGTTAGTTTCCTTCTCTCCCAACTAGCTTTTACTCCGTATGTTCTTTGTCTCTTCTTTTAATCCATCTGTGTTCTTCCTGGCATGTAGTACAACCCCCATCATATTTTCAAATGGACTGATGAATCTATGGTTGAGGAGATCGAGGATATCAAGCTGCAGATTGACTACTTGGAAGTACTATCATCAACCCTCTCAAAGAATCTTAAAGCCTGCGAATCTCAGATTCGCACTCTAACTGATGAGTCCCGTGCCTGCTCCAGTTTTATCCGGCGCTACGAGACCGACCTTCCTGTCTACCAACAAGATGTAAGATCAGCTACGGTGGCCGTCAGAAGCCTTAAGAATTTGGTTGCCTCTGTTGTCCTACTCCTCACTTTCTTCAAGTTCATTGTCTAGGCCCTACTAATTAGTTCGGTTGTCATGTTCCTAATGTATCCCTGCTGGTCATTCTTGTGCAGGATTAGTCATATGTAATATGTGTTATGTAATGTATAATTAAGTTTATCTTCCCAAATCTGAGCTTAACTCCCCCCCTTTATAATTTAAATCCAAATTTCTCTTACCTACACCATTGTCTTCCACACATATTGTCAACATATTACACAGCACCGTTCGTTTTAAATAAGTTGAAGGCAAATTCGACCAACTCCTAGTCAAACAACAACAACAAAACCAAAGCCCTCCGCACGTTGGTACATTTATACAAAATACCACAAAAAACATAGCCCCAGACGAAATTTCTCTAGCCTCCTTGGGTTGCTCCACCCATGTACAATGGTACAATCCACTCCTTGTACACATCCATCGCATACTGTTTCCTGAAAATGTCCACCCTCTCATCGCTCAAATCATCCACATCTGGCTCATGAACCCCTGTAGCTGCCAACTCCATGAACTTCATCGCCACTGGTCCACAGTCCCCAGTCCGCAAATTCTGATACCCATCTTGCACCAGCTCCACGTCAAAAGGGTGTCCATTATGCTCCACCATCAACTCAGCGGGGCACACCTTGCGTACAAGTACATGCAGCATTTTCGAGATAGGTGTCATTATTCTCTCCACAGCAGCCATTCCCCTCAAAGCACGGTTCGGATCGTATACACGGACTGTCCATGCATTTATATTGATCCGCAATCCTATCCAGTGGTTTGTCCCCCAAAACATAGACGTGTACAGTGTGTCAACGTCCACCCCCAGCTTTTTCCCTGGAGCAGTCAAATATGCAGCAATTTTGGGGTCTGAAAACACACGCTCTTTGTTATTTGCCGCATTAAACGCCCTCGCTTTCCCAACCAGGTGAGCAATGAACCACGGCGCAACAAACATAGACTTGTTTTCCTGCAGCAGAGCAGCATGCCTCTCCCCTAGGAAATCAACAAGCACTTCCATATGCTGCAAAACAAAAATAAGACACTCATCATAAACCCACTACACTTCTCAGTTAATTCCACACGGCCCTAGCTCATACATTTACCTTGCTAGTCACCCACTTTTGTGGTGTCGCCAAATCAAAAAAAAAAACTGATTGTCAAGGTCATACTTTCCTGCTCCTAGATGCAATCTGTTCCAACACAACCAAACATGGCATTCAGCAAAGTTTTCCAACTCAGAAACCCCACGCATATAAAGCCACTTACACTGATGGGTTTGAAGTAAGAACTTTCTCAAAGAATCCATAGTCCACATCTTCCACTTCAGGGGCTATGTGAGCCAGAGTAAACGGCTCCTTCGCCAAAAGCAATGCCGCCAAATTCGCCTCTAACTCTTCAGGCTTATGCTTCTTGCTCCTTGGACAAGGAGACGAATCACTCCGTCATTTACACCAACAACTTGTTGTTACTTTTCAAATTACCAATATTCACAGTTATCACCCTACTCGACCTAAGCTGTACCTCTCCCTTATTAAGACTCTCTTCCAAAGCTTCCCCCGCATCCTCAGTCTCCACCGCATCCTAACAATCCACAGCCACAAAAAACAAACATTGCCAATCCGCCATACACCCAACGCATTGTACGTACATCACATTATAATCTCATACAAGTCCAACCGCGTACACATGTACAACCTTTTTGGTTTAGTTCATTTCTCCGTCAACCACTTCCAAAAGGAGAATCGTACATATATACACGTACTCAATTGTTAGAAAGATAACTTACCGTGTTTATAGCCTTCATCCCACTATCCCCCTTGGTTGTTATGCCATAACCACCGTGCTCTTTCACTATAGCTCCAACCAGTGCATCCAACCCATCCTCTGCGTCCCTCCCATGTTCTTGCGCACACCATTATATGACCGTCAACACATCATCTACCCCACGTACACAACACAAAAAAACACTTACCCCGGCAAAATCCACAAAGACACCGCCACTGCTACCCTCCCCAGATTCTCTTCTCTGTACACAGTCCCCAATATTCGGCGGAAATCCACCTTTCCCAGTTTCCTCGTTCACTTCATGGCCCTGTCATCCACAAATAATCAACAACTATGTAAACAACACACACACAATACCATTACAAACACTAACCTCCTCATCCACAACAAAATATGTTTTGCTAGTCGTCGCCCGGTACAGCACACGACCACCTAAACTACTAACACCTTCTTCAACCCACTGTAGTGGCACACCATCCCCCTTTTCCAAAAGTTTAAGCACATCTTCTTGCACTTCGGACGAGCTCCCACCATCATCAACATCCTCGTCTTCGTCCCCACTCCCCTCTGACTCACTAACGCGTTCTCCACCTTCACCCTCGGAGTTATTACCCCCTTCCACAACATCATCCTCGCCCCTTCTGTTCTCATTCCTCTTCTTACTCGCACTGCCAAACAGATAGTCAGCTAATCTTGCCTCGTCATCTATCTCATCGCCTTTCTCCTCACCCCTGCCTCCATCTGCCTTTTCACTATCACCCTCAGAGCCCATCCCCTCATCTCCAGTCACATTACCCTTACGCTTCATCCTTTTCTTCACACGTCCCCTTAAAACACTGCCCCAACCTTCGTTGCCCCTCCCGTATGCCTCCTTCTCCTGGGGAACCTCTTTCGTCTCCACTCAACAGTTTTTTCCAACCTTGCCACCCTCGCAATTAGCTCCTCCCTGTCCTCTTCATCCGCCAGCGCGGGCCTCGGGTAATACGAACTCATTCGTTTTTGTTTCAAGGGGGGCTGGCCTACGTCCTTGTTCTTAGCAGCAATCTCTCGCTTCCGCTTCCTCGCAGCCATCCACGCCTCGTGGTCGTACAACACCTCAGCGCCATCACCACCCCACCACACCGCTTTACTAAACTTTTTCCCCGTCTCGATCAAACTGATCATGTACTTCACCCTCCGATCATCTATCTCATCATCCCACTCGCCCCACCCCTCAGGCCTTCCTTCTACACCTTCCATCATCGCCTGCACGGTCATCTGTCCCCACATACAACAGAATAAACCAACAAAAGTTAGCACTTCAAGTAAATACCGCGTTCACATGTACGCTACTATTAACGTGTACACATGTACGCTGCTAATAGCGCGTACACACGTACGCTACTAAAAACGCGTACACATGTACACTATTATTTTAATTAAGTAAATCGTACACAAAAACACAGTCATCCCGTACACTCATCTAAATAAGACAGTACCTCAGCATCGTGCTCTACCTCTAGCACATCTGACAACATCAAACCGGTATGCTGTGGTACTCGATCGCAGGCTATCAACTTCAGCTCATCAGTCCCGCCCAACCTGGACAAAAGCTTTGGGATAGCCTTATACGCTACTGGCTGTAGCGCAAGCGGGAAACCAGTCATCTTCGTAGTCTTTTGCCGCATTTTCGTGCAGAACTCACCCTCCGGATCATCACATTTCCCATTAATTTTCCGCCTGGTATCATTGTGTTGATAGTCCAGAAGAAAGACTCTCTCCCCCAGGGAAATTCAAGAAACTTCCTCACACTCTGCAGCATTTTCACGTGTTTCATAAGCGGTTTTGGTGGTTGTGTGGAAGATACAAGCACACCATCCACAATGATTATCAAACATAGTTGGAACTTTTGCGCCCGTGATAATGTGAGGTCCTCCGCTAGCATTTTCACCACTTCCGGAATAGTGATGTCGCGCCTACCCCCAAACAGATCGTCCCAGAATACATAGTCCTCGTCCTTGTATGCAGGGTGGAAATCAGCCACATAGCCAGCCTCGAACTCACCACATGGCAGACCGGTCACCGCCTCAAATTCAACCATCAAAAACCGGAGCGGGTTCCCACCAAATACAGGCCAAAGCTCGTACCTCTTCTTCGTCACCACCTGTCTAACCAGCATCCCATGGATCATGACCGACGAATAGCTACACCTACGCACAGGTAAGTCATAGAGCTTCCCAAAACAAGAATTCAACAGCTTCTTCCACTCAGGTGTGCCTCTCAATGCATCCCTCACAGCCAAAAGATAGTCCATCGTCGAATATACATTGAGCCGCCTACTTGGGTATCTATCCGTCGCAAAGAGCCTCGGCGGGAGCCGCTCTTCGGGCTCACTCCCACTCGCCTCCGTCCCTGCCCCGACAAACAAAAACGTAAACATTCCGTTCACAAAACAAAACTCTAAACACCCAAAAGCAAAGAAATCGACAACTGAACCTGCGATTTCCTTTCCCCTTCGCCGCCGTGTCACCGACATTGCTCCTTCGCAAATCTAGAATCGCTCCGCAATGCCACCAAACTATAATTCTATTCTCCGTCGGCTGTTTTCTCTCAAACCGCCGTTACGAACCAGTCCGCCAAATAACACCCCAATCTCCTCTGCCGTTCGCCTTTTCTTAAAAAACCCTAACCCGTCACGAAAAAGGTGGGCTTCTCCAATTAAAGAATATCTTAAACAACCGCTCTGTACATTAAGCTTGTTTCTCTTTTAATTTCGAAATTCAAAATTCGAACTGCCCTAACTAAACCCACAACCCACTGCCTAACTAAACACTCATAGTTACGGGTCTTTAGTCCACAATGTGTCTCAGTAGCTGCAAGTGACTCTCCTTGATATTAAAACCCAATAAGTGACCCACTATGAAAATCTCTCTTTTATGTTTACAAAAGCCATTGAGTTTCTGAAAAGCAATTTCTTATTAAATTTATTAGACAATTAAGATCTGATTTTTTTTTCTTAAAGAATGCAATAGAAACTGTTTTGGATCATCTTCAACTCATTAATGTTATCTTCCGACCTTTTGAAATATAATTTTTTGTCTCCATACCACAAATCAAGATAGGATGAAACATGAGAGCTCTGCTCAATAACATATTTTGGACTTGGGGTTTTACACTTTGACATACTTCTTGCTTGTAGTTTACTTTGGGCTTGTATTTGTCTTTTTTTGAGTTGAAATTGCTCCTGGCTTGAAGGAGTTACTAAATTTGGCAAAATCCGTTTAATACTACTATTAGGCAATGAATGTTTAAGTGATTTCTTTGTGTGTTTGGTGTTTCTCTTTTGATTGTTAGATTTCAGTTTCTGATTTATTTTTAATTTTTAATTTTTCAGTAGATTTTGGTTTCCTTAATATGTTACTATTGATTTCTCGCTTGTAGGGCTGAGACTTTTAACCAAACCTAAAAATACAAACTGAAACCTATCCAAAAAAAAAAAATCAAAACCAAACCTAAATTAACCTAAGGTGAAAACTAGATGGCTCCTAAACTTCTAAACCTAAAAACCCGAAACCGAATCGAACCAAAAAACTGAATGGGGACCCAAAAAGCAAGCCAGAAACAGAACAATTTAAACAGCCTGCAATTTTTAGGCTTTGAGACAAGTACTCATTACTCATCATTTCTTATGTTGTGTTTTTTTATGATCTGTGTGTTTTGTGGTGAAACCATGTTACACTTTATGATTCTCTGTTTTTTTTTTCTGTATATGGTGTTCTGTTTTTTGTTGATAGAAAACCATGCCTTGCTACCATTCTTTGGTTTTATGGTAAAATTATGTTAGTTTTATTTATTGTGTATTCAACTAAAACTTTTAGATGATTTGTATTAAAGTGACAAATCTACTATTTTTCAAATATGAATTTTTTTTTTAAATCCACTGTTGTTGAACTTGACATTTCATAAAATACTATAAAATTAATTGTTATTGAAAATATATTAAGTTTTGTAATTTTAGTTTTCAAGTGACATTAGAGTGTTTTGGGAGGGGGTGGGTATTACTCAAATCTCATGGTTTTATGATATTATAGAGTGGTTAAAAAATCACTTTAAACTCTCAAATTCATAGAAATCATCTAAAACTTCATTAAAAATCAAATCACCTCAAACTTTTGATTGAGTGAACCCTTTTCATATTTATAAAAGTATAGGGTTAACTATACTAATAGATTTTAGTTAAGAGAAGACCTTATTAATTAAATAGAGGAGGGTTAAAAAATGGGTGGGCCAGCTAAGGATTTGTTTTATTAAATTCTCAAATATTATGTAATATTTTATTTTGTGCATCTATTTTTTATAGACATAATAAAATATTTCGAAAGATAAGGAAATCTTCATAATTTAATATGCCATCCGGTATATTTTCTTTTCCATCAACCATTAGATTAAAATTTTCCGTTTTACTATCCACATGTTTAGCAAATCCATTAAATAAAATAAAAATCTTCATAATTTTATTCATATTATTCCATAGATTCTATTTGACATCAAGGTTTTATTGGATTTTTGTCATTTTCCTATCCATATATCTAGCATATTTAATATATAAGAAAATCTCATAATTTAATCCATACCATTCACTAGATTTTCTTTGATATCGACCATTGATTTTTTTTGTTGTTGTTATTATCCCATATATAAATGTATAATATACATAGATAATATATAAAATATTTGAAATCAATTTATGGCCATTCATTTGGATTCTTATCCACTTATAAATATATATAAATAACAGATACAAAACAATGAAAAAAACCACACCTCAACCAATATCTTTCTCAACTTATATGAAGAGTGTTCATCATTGAACCAACTAAAAGATGAGTTGTTATTTTGTGAGTATTTAGATATTCAATTGTTAGCAATGACCAAGCTCTCGAACAAAATTTGAAAAATAAAGCAAAGGTACAATGATATAAACATGAGAGTTGGGAAATTAGATGTAACAGATCTCTTCAAGGTAGGATAGATACACATTTTTTATGCTGTTAGAAATTAAAAGAATTGTGTGATCCAAGTGGAGAATATGCATCTAAGTGGTGTGTCCAAACATGACTTTGTAAGTATATATTTAGTTAATTTTGAGTTATTTATCTATTTTTATGTATCTATTTTTATGCATTGACACTTTCTTAATAAAATACAGATGGAAAAATCAAAACAGTTATTGGTGTTTAATGAAAGATATTTCGAAGTTTTCCGACAATATCAATATGGTATTCCAGATAATGAGAATTAACTTTCACTTTTCCAACATCACAATTTACAAAGTTTTCTTCATTTGTTATCAATTTAAGCAGTGATAATGGTGGATCAAATTCATCGCAACGTCCTAGTCCTAGTAGATAGAAAAAAGCAAAATTCAAAAGAAAACTTGATGAAAATAATAATAAATGGTTACTCTGATTTCATCAAATGAGCACATTTTAGTTTCTTAAAAGAAAATGCAACAACTAGAGAAAAAGGTTACGAGATTGCTCAATTGCTTATACAAAATCAAGCTAAAATATTAGTCCTAAAAGAATTGAGCAAGAAAATAAAATATTATTAACAAGTTTAAGCTATAGTAGTACACGTGAGTTTATTCCTACGTGTCAATTCTCTCTATTGAGCATTAAGCCCTTTTGGTATTATAAGATGATTTTTTTTGTCAAAAATCCTATATATTAAAAGAAAAGTCACAATCTCATTTTATGTGTGATTTTTTAGTTGGACTATCCTTAAATTTTTTATTAAATGTATTTTAATAAGACTAATAATATATAGAATCTTTGAATTATTTTAACCATAATATCTTTTGATATCTTTTCATTTAAAATATAACTATATATATATGTATATATATATTAAAATTTTCAAAAAAAACTGTTTAAAAACTGAAAAACAAGATCTTATTTTTTGTCAACTTTTAACAAGATCTTAATTTTCAAAAATTGTATGTAAATATTTTTAATAATTTCGTGATTAATTTT
>JABAYD010008152.1:0-17302 GCA_014822095.1 Diplotaxis tenuifolia | reverse complement strand
AGGAAATGTGCCCTCGTTAATTATACGTTTTCTTGTTGTGAAATGTTTTTTAAATTAAGGTTTCTTTAGTATAAAAGTATAAGGTATTAATTATTAACAAATAATAGTTCATATACCAAATAGAACAAATCTCTTCATTAGTTAACACCATTTCATAAGTGTTTCCAGAACTTTTGTAGGTCTTCTAAAATACCAAAACTTTCAATTTGATTTTTTGTGTTTCATCAGTGGAATTAATGTCTTTCACAAGAACGAAGGAATTGTTTTTCTTTTGAAATAATCCACATTGCAATAAACTTCGGAAAACGTGAGCAAATTTTTAAATGTGGAGTCAACTACAAAGGTGTGGATCACATATATATACATATATATATATATATAGTTAAATACACAAAAAGTTAAATTTACATTACTTGGAGAACACATTAAGTATATTAGACTAAATATTGATTCCTATTTTCTTTTCTGTTTATCTATTACTAAGATATATATATATATATATATACAAAAAGTTAAATTTACTTTTTTTTGGAGAACACATTAAGTATATTTGGAAAAATCTTGATTCCTATTTCAATTTATCATGTCACTACCATATTTAAAAAATGAGAAAATCGCATAAAAAAACTTTAAAAATGGCATTTAGTGGCACTTTAAACCTTGAACTTTTTCACTAGCAGTTTAAACTTCAAAGTGGAATTTTTAACATAAAAAAACCTCCAACTTGAAAAAGTTACCTGGTGAACAGGTTAAACAGGTAATTTTCATATTTTTTTTCAAAATAATAAATATTTAATAAATAAATATATAAAATTTCTAAATCAATTTTATTAAAAAAAATAAAACAATTAAGAAAAAAATCAAATAAAATTCACAAAAGTAAGAAAATCAAAAGTTCAAAATAATTTTTAAAACATTAAAAATTATGTTTTTAACTATTTGAAACCATCAAACGTCAATAATATGTTTTAAACTTCTATTTTCAATGGGTGATATGTTAGTTTTATTAAAAATAACTGCATAAAAATTACAAAATTATTTTTAAAACAAAAACTAAAATATCATCATTGACAATAATAATTTCAAACACATCACTATTAACGATGATGGTTTCAAATATGTTTCTTGAAAAAATGATTTGTAATTTAAAAAAAAAACTAATTCACAAAAATTAGCAATTCACTTATCCACAAAACTATTTTGAATTGCTAATTTTTGGGAATTAGTTTTTTTTTAAATTACAAAATCTTTTTTTTCAAGAAACATATTTGAAACCATCATCTTTAATATTTGAAACCATCATCGTTCATAGTGATATGTTTGAAATTGTTATTGTCAATGATGATATTTCAGTTTTTCTTTTAAAAAATCATCTTGTTATTTTATGAAAATTTTTAAATAAAACTAACATATCCTCGTGGACAATAAAAGTTTAAAACATATTACTATTAATGTTTGATGGTTTCAAATAGTTAAAAAAACAATTTTTACTGTTTTAAAAATTATTTTGAACTTTTGATTTTCTTACGTTTTGTGAATTTTCTTTAAATTTTCTTAAATGTTTTTATTTTTATTTATTTTTCTGATTTTTATTTAATTTTTAGTATTTTTAATTAATTTTTAAGATTTTCTTTATTTTTTAAAGTTTATTTTTTTATGATTTTTTATGATTAATATTTTTTTCTATATTTATTTATTTAATATTTATTATTTTGAAAAAAAATCTGAAAAATTACCTGTTTTACCTGTTCAACATGTAATTTTTCAAGTTAGAGGTTTTTTGTGCTAAAAATGTCACTCTGAAGGTTTAAAATGCTAGTGAAAAAAGTTCAGGGTTTAAAGTGCCACTAATTACCACTTTCAAAGTTTTTTTATGCGATTTTTCCTTTAAAAAATATTGTCTAAAAATATTATTTTTTAAAGAAATAGTACATGTCATCATTTTTAAGGGCCATGTCATATTTGTTAGGATGCCGTGTCATCTTTCTCTTTCAAAATCACTTTGCAAATAATATATAGGATGTTTTATAAATTAAGATTTCTTTAGTATAAAAGTCTATGGTATTAATTATTAACAAATAATAGTTCATATACCAAATTAGTTATAACATATGACATATATATTTATATGTTTTTACTTTAATAGGTTTTGTTCGATTTATTCGGTTTAATCGGTTATAAACCTAATTATATCCAAATCTTATGTTTTGTACAAAATCATATGCATTTGTTTTATAAGGTATATATCAAATCTAAACCATATTGTATATATTAGTTTGGTTCGGTTCGGTATGGTTCGGTTTTACTTTATTGAACAACTCTAAAAAAAATAGTTAAAAATCCTTTCTTTCTTTTTTTTAATCCGCCTCGGCTTAGCTGTATATATAAAAGAGAAAAAAAATTTAATAACTGGATTGGGGATTGTTTTCTCTCGAAATAGAACCCTAAAATTGAAAATCTCGACGAAGCTAAGGTAGCTGCTTAATCTCTCAGGAAGAAGCTATGGTCGAGGTCGAACGCGGCGGTTCTGAGGTTATAAGGTCGACGGCATCGGGGGACGAGCGTGTGGAGGATGCGGAAGAAGTAGACTACGAGGGCGGTGAGAGTGACGGAGACAGTGGGGATCCTCTGTCATCAGACGAAGAAGAAGAATCGAGGAGGCAAACTCGAGAAGATTTGCTTTGGGCTTGGATTGAAGATGGCTGAGAAGCAATTTGTTAAGGCCCCCATTGCAATCTTTTGGGATGTTCGGAGTTGTGGAATCCCTGAAGAAGAATGTGATTGTGATGATCTTTATGCTTCTAGGGTCGTCGTAAGAAATGTAAGATTGGCTCTCAATAAGATGGGTTACCTTGGTATGATCCGTTTCTTCGGTTTTGGGGATAGTTGTCTTACCCGTAGGAAAATCAATAACACCATTGCTCGCAGCGGAATCACGTACCTACGCGTAATTGGAAACGGAGATAAGTATGCAGACTTTAGCGTTATAACTGCGGAAATGTTATCCCGGGCACAAAAGTTTCCTTCCCCTACAAACTATCTGCTAATCTAGGGAGACAGTAACTTATCTATTACTCTTAATCTATTGAAGAAGAAAGGGCACAATATACTGGTAACACTGCCTAAGGGCGAAGAATCAGGGCCTCTAATTGAGGATCCATCAACTGTGTGGTTGTGGGATACTCTTAGGCTTGGTGGGACCCCTCTCATCCCAATCTTCGGATACCACCTCTAGCTCGGCTCAGCCTGATGAAGACGTTGATGCATTGAGCCCCAGCCTGAAGCGGGCAAAAGTGTTTTTGACAAATCATGATTATTATTACTATTCTGAGATACATACTTAAACCTTATTCTTGCAGTTTCAGTTTCACTTTGTAGGTATCTCGTTTTCTTAGAATTAGGGAATGTTCCTTTTTTTAAATATTAAAATGGACATCATCAATTTAATGAGTTTTAAAATTTTAGTTTAAGATAACACTAATACAGATAAGTTTATATAGATGGAGATAAATCTGTTTAAAATAACAAAAGACGAATATTCCTTTAATCTAACAAAAACTTATATCCAAGTTCAAAAAATATTTTTTTTTAACCAAAATTTTAAAACCATGAAAAAATTCACTCCCCCATTAAAATCACAGAAAAAACACATATTTCCCGCCAAATTTACGAATGCGTATTTCATGCTAAAATTATAAAAATGTATTTTTTCACCAAAATTGTGAACATGAATTTTGCCACCAAAATAGCACCAAAACCGAAAACCACATTTTCCCACACAACTGTAAAAGCATATTCTCAACAAAAACAGAAAAAATGCATTTTCCCTCTAAAATGATAAAAAAAAACACGTTAAAACCACAAAAATGTATTTTTTTTGGTAAAAGCTACAAAATGCATTTCCAACAAAAACCCCAAAAATACATTTTTTCGCTAAAACAATAAAAAACACATTTTCCCGTCAAAACTACAGAAGCGCGTTTTCCTCTGATACTCCAACGAAGCATTTTCTACCAAAAACCGCGAAAATGCACTTTTCACTGAAACCACAAAAAAAAATTCTTGCAAACCACAATTTCCTGCCAAAACCGCAAACACACATTTTTTGCCAAAACCGCACAAACACACATTTTTCGGTGTTCTGTCTTTATTCTATATATGCAATTTATATTTATGTTCATGTTTTGCTAGCAATGTCTGAGTTATTCACTTATTAGGTTTAGGGTTTAAATAAGTTATGAAAAATTAGCCCCAAATATTGAATTGTTATGCTGTGATATTCATTAATATGATTGGTCTTATTGCTTGTGTTCTAGAGTAGCTAACTAGAACCATGATTTTAGAATAATTTGGCACAAACGACAACTTGGTCACTTATCTGAACTGATCATCATTGAACTAGGATTACTAGAAACATGCGAAAGTTGCTTTAGAGAGCCTATGAAACATTATTCAACCAAAGTAGCAAAATTGTATCTTTCACCAAAACCGAAAATCACATTTTCCCGCACAATTGCAAAATCATATTTCCGCAAAAAACAGCAAAAATGCATTTTCCCTCTAAAATGACAAAAAAACACGTTAAACCACAAAAACATGTATTTTTTTGGTAAAAGCTACAAAAATGCATTTCCAACAAAAATACATTTTCTCGCTAAAACAGTAAAAAACACATTTTCTCGTCAAAACTGCAAAAGCGTGTTTTCCTCTGATACTAGAACGAAGCATTTCCCACCAAAAACCGCAAAAATGCACTTTTCACCGAAACCGCAAAAAATACATTTTTTCGCAAAAAAACACAATTTCTCGTCAAAACCGCAAAACAAATTTTTTTGCCAAAACCGCACAAAACACATTTTTTCCGGCTACGTCAAATAAATGTTTTCCCACCAAAACCCATGAAAACCCACATTGCTGCTAAAAAAAAAAAAATACACTTTCCCGCCAAAACCACAAAATTCATTTTTCCGTAAAAACTGCAAAAACACTTTTCCCATTAATAGCAAATTATCTTTTTCCCACTAAAGTCGTAAAACTTTTCCTGGCAAAACCAAAAATTATGTTTTCTTGCCAAAACCACAAAATTATATTTTCTCGCCAAAAATCACGAAAATGTGTTTTCAGATAAAATCTTAAAATTATATTTTCCGTCAAACAATATTTTAAAATAATCATATTGTCTCAGTCTCTTCTGGATTTCTAGTGTTTCCTTCACAAGCTGAAGTAACTACCGTCAACAGGCTCTCAGCTTGCCGCAATGAGCTTGTGAGGGTCAAGGACCATGATCTTTTCGTTGTTCTTGTGGACAAGGATACTGTGAACGGCCAATGTATCCGCCGCCACTATAGCCATTCCATTACCAACAAGACCGAACACGCACTCCATCTTCTGATTGCGTGTTCGGTCTTGCTGGTAATGGAATGGCTACAGTGCGGGCGGATATTGGTTTTCTGTTATTGACACTCTAGTCTTGGTGGTTTTTCTTTCAGAGATGCTCTATTCTTTTCCGTGTCAAGATCAGCTTGCGATAGATCAGTTTGTAGACTGTAATCTTGTATGTGCTCTTCTGTTGTTTAGTGTGCTTCTGGTTCTGGCATTACTCATCTCTTATATTTAACATGTTGTCGAATCACACCTCAGTACTGTTGTAAGAATATGCATGTCATTCCAGCAGCCTCATCACACTTGACTTCCTCTTTAGTAACCTCTTTCCTTCAATGTTCCTTGATAGAGGCTGACACTTAAATAACATTTTCATTTAAGCATACGCAATGAAGCCAACATAGATCATATAAACTTTGGAAATAGTTGGATATGGTCTGAATTATATAAAATAAAAGGAAAATACTATTATTGTGGCATTTAAAGCTGCAATGAATTAGTGCTTAAAACTCTTCAACAACAAGGTCCCATTTATGAAACCAAGCTTTATATTCATTATCAATAATATTCGTAGACGAGTTTGAACTTGTAAACATTATTGTATTATTGCAAACTGTAGACTTGGGAATTACAAACTCATCCCGCCCAGGTAATAATCATCTAGTAGAATATTAAAATACATGCTCGCTCGCTAGGCAGATTAGAACATTTAAAATAGATAGACATGCTTGAAGTAAGCTTGGAGAAGAGGATTGGAAAAGATGGGAACGAAAGTTAAAGTAAATTATATTAACATTGTTTAATTATATGTTTTGATACCGATCACTTCTTTTTCTCGGATGTTCCGAGGACTCTTCCATCGAAAATTTTTGAAGCTTTTCCGACAATCTTGTTCGACGCTACATATTGTCAGAATTTCCTCGGACGTTTTCGTTCTCGGTATTTCCTCGGAATTTTCCGAGGAAACATGAAATTCCGAGGAGAAATTTCCGACTACTATTTTCGTCGGTATGTCCTCGGAATTCCTTTATTCCGACGACATATCGACGATTAGTTCCGTCAAAATCCCGATGTTTTCTTGTAGTGAATGTATGGATGGATAGGTTTTAAATAAGTAAAAGACAACATTTGACAAACTTATTTAGTACTCTTCTCCCTCCTTTTTCTTCTATAGAAATTCCTTTTTCTTCTATAGAAATTTCTTCTTGTGACCAAGGAAACTTTCTAGCTTATCAGAAAAGAGGTTGAAGAAAGGCCGTTCTCAATTTTAAGAGGATCCACGAGCACCTTCCTTGGCATTGGTGACCTTTTCTTCTTCTTTAAGAAGGCCACTGCACTTATAAGAAAACTTGTTGAAGAAAGGTGGTCTTCCATGAGATAACTCAAACCAGGACCAGGCGATGGTGATGAATGGAAGAGAGAGCGTGTAAGGGTAGCTCCTAGTAGGAAAGGCAGTAGGGGTATCACGTATGCATAAGAGCGTGTTGTACCTGCCACAACCTAATTGGCTGATGAGACGTTTCAAATAATGATTGATGTCTCCTAAGATGTAAAGAATATTGGCATGAACGAACAGGTCTAACATATTATAATGTTCTAAGCCAATTCAAAAAATTATGTCTTTATATCTTTATAATATTATTTGAAAAATCAGTTTTTGTAGTTTTCATGCTAATTTTAGAGTAATCACTTACAATAGTACTAGGTGGTCCGCCCGCGCGTATGCGCGAGTTTAGTTGTATTATTTAATATTTATACTTATATATTTGGAATTTAAGATATAGCTATAACATATAAAATTTTGTGTGGAAATAAAATTTTAATGTATAAAGTGGATGGTTTTAAAAGAGTAAAGTTCTTATGATTGGAGAGAGGCGAAGTTGGTGTCGTTTTCAAAACATCATCTGTTTCGTATGTAAGAGGTTGTTGTTTTATTGGTCTTCCACCTATAATTAATATTGGCATGCTCAATTTGTAATTTAAGTTTGTACTTATTTCATATTTTTGAAAAGTATATAGATCATTTACGCCTTTGTTATGGATGTCCAGGTATTGTGTTTTCGTTGTTTGGTTATGTGGTTGAACGCTTCATTGTATTGAATTCCCAATCGTATGTTGATTGCTTTGTCATAGGAAGTTTTTATAGGTCAAGTTTTGTGTTCTTTTTAATAATATACACAAACGTTTCTATTTTATTGGTTAGCTAACTTGTGAAATATACCAAAATTAATGTTATTTTAATGTCGTATATTTGATTCTTTTTTTTTGGCAAAGAAATCGGTTCTTATTTGTGGATATTATCTTTTTATGTTAAATGTAATCCTAAATTCGTTTTGAAAAGGATATACACAAACGTTTCTATTTTATTTCTTAGATAAATTGTGAAATATACAAATTTTATTTTATTTTAATGTCATATATTTTATTGCATTTTTTGGCAAAGAAATCAGTACTTCTTTGAAGAGTTTATCATGTTTATTTATGTTAAATATAAACATAAAATTCTTTCTCTCTTAAAATATCTTCAATTAATATTTTTTTTGTTATTATACATTTTTTATATTTTTTATATGGGAGAAAAACTAGAATGACTCAAATTAATGGTGTATTTACTAGAATGATTCATATTTTTTAAAGAATTATTAGAATATTTTCGTGGTCAAAATTGCCCTTGATTATAGTTATACCAAAAATATAATTACCAAAGAGCCCATCAAATTAGGTCGTGGCAGATTTAATTTGGGGAAAATAAATCTATCGCACAACAGAGTTTTTAAATATGTCTATCGAATGACACAATAGATTTATCTATATTTTGTCTGATTTGTAAAAAAAAAAAATCGATTTTTTTAAATATGTCTGTCGGATGACACAACAGATTCGTAAGAAACCACAAATTTTTGCGATCGACTTATTTTCTTATGGCAGACTTGTTTAATTACGACCGATTTGTATAGAAAATCGATTCTTTCAACGGTAGACTTAATGTAAATCTACCACCGATTTACAAATGCTACAGACTTGTTAAATTACGACGTGCATGACTTGTTAGTTTACGATGTGGCAGATTTTCTGGGTTTTAGTAAACCAGACTAAATTAATCGGATTGAAACCCGGTTTAATACAAGTAATCCAAAATTGGTTTAATTCAAATTTGGTCTGGTCTGAATTTGATTTAATTCGAGTTTGGTTTATTTCTAGTGGTTTAAGACCACAATTAAGGTTAATTCTTTTGAAGTAACTGTCATCATCTTTTCATCCCTCTTTTCTTCTTTATCAAGTTGTTCCCTTTCACAGTGGTTTGAACCCTTGCTTCAATTTTTATTGCTTACATAACCATGGATCACATCATTCTCGTATGTGGGAAGTGAAATTCGAAAGGAAGAAATGGTTATTTGAAGTGGACAATGAGCAAGGTAGTAAATTATTCAAACTAATGAAAAAGCTACATATGAGGATTTGTGAAGGTCATACATGAGGATTACGAAGTTAATGCCACAGATCATGAGTTGGAGTTGGCTTACCTTGTTCCAAAACGCAATCCCTTCAAGGAAAATATAGATACACCTCCTATGAAAGTAAGAAACGATAGTCAGTTTCAGAGATTTTTGTATCTTCACAAAGTCAAAAACGTGAGACTATGTGTAGAGTTTAAAGTGAAGAAAAACAATGTCGGAGAAGGTATAGACGATCCAGAAGAAACAGTAGAAAATAAGGACATATTGGCTGCCGATTCAGAAGATACAGATGAAGAGAGTGATCGGTTTGATTATTGCGACGATTCTGAGGGTGTAACATCTCATGACGAGAATTTTACGTCATATGGGGTTCCACCAGACAAAGTAAGAGAAGACAAAGTAAGAGAGGATCAGGAGTCTCCTACAAAGACGAGTGACAACACTGTTCAAAAGACACAAGAGAGAGGTTCTCCAGAGGATAGGGTTGACTTGAGCTCATTTAACTTTAACGTGGGGCAAACTTTTGAATCAAAAGATGCAAAAGATTTCAGTGTCCATGATTTAGTGTCCATGATTTAGTGTCCATGATTTACTATCCATGATTTTCTGTCCATGATTTTCTGTCCATGATTTAGTGTTCATGATTTACTATCAATGATTTTCTGTCCATGATTTTCTGCCCATGATTTATTGTCCATGATTCCAGTGTCCATTGTTTAGTGTCCATGATTCCAGTGTCCATTGTTTAGTGTCCATGATTTACTATCCATATACATACAGTAACCACAAAAAATCGAGCATATTCTTCCAATAAACCATCAGTCACAATATATATATCATCAAACAAAAATAGAGAACAAGTTATCATCCATCCAACCGAGCTTATATATACATCCATCAAGTAGTACTACAATTACTAAAAGAAAAACTTGCCAACTAAAACATCCATCCGACAAAAACCTGCCAACTAAAACATCCATCCAAGTACTACATGCAAGTTATCATCCATCCAAGTAGTATCCGACAATTACTAAAATAAAATAATCCAAATTACAATAGAAATCTAACACAATAACCATTTCATTCTTGAGTAAAAACCTCTCTGGCTTCTTCAAAGATGTCGGCTGCCAACTTCAATCTTAGAGTCGGTATGATCTGATCAGATAAGCCGTCAAATGTCTTTCCAAGAGCCACACACTCTATTTACTTCAAAGAGTACACACCACAATCTCCCGGGTCATCGTTTGGAGGGCACTTGTGCCTACTTTAGGTGAACTGCTTCTCAGTCCTCTTTCTTCTTTTAACAGGCACCATCTTGTTAAGCACAAGTGGAACCATTTTCGTGAATGCTCTGCACTCTGTACGCATGTCACTTTCATCTGGCACCACACTCGGAATACTATCATACACATGGACCGTCAGCTTCGGAAAATCAATGTGTAAGCCAACCCAGTGGTTTCCATTAACAAGGTGACAGGTGAACAAGCTGTCGACATCAGTAAACCACTTTTTACTTGTCACAAACTGCTCAGAGTATTCTCCATTGAACGCCTTGCTGTACATATCTGACGACTTGAGGGGCTTCTTCTCCTGGACCATTTTGTTGTAGTCATTAACCCATGAGTTCACGAACCACCGATCTATGAATGCTATTCGAGAGGAGGCATACGGAGATGTGGATACCATGGAACGTTTGTGAAACATGAGCTATGATGCGGCCATGTGCTACAAAAACCGAAACCATTAATCTTGTGAAGCCATTAATCTTGTGAAGCCCAAAATCAGAAATTTGGAAAAACTCACTGGGTCACACAGCCAGCCGTAATTGGATGTTGGCCACACTTCTCTTGGTACCATTAGCTTTAAGTAAAACTGAGCGCTATTGTCTCCATAGCTAATTTCATGTTGATCCCTAAATGAAAAAAATAACATAGCATTCAAGAAACATATCTCACTAAGAATATTTAAGCTTTAAATAAAAGTTACAAATCACGTTTAATGAAGTCCAAAACCTTCTAAAGATTTCTTGCGTCGGTTTTAACTAATGGGTCATACGCCTTGACACCATTTCGGATACTTTCTCATACCCGAAAAAGAAGCCGTACCTAAAAAATTAAACACTTTACAAGTTATTGGCGTGATATGAAGATGACACTAGAATTAGATACGCAGTGTGTAGAATAATGAATAAAAAGATTGAACAAGCAAGTAGAAAATAATAATTTCACCAAATTTATATAAACTCGGGTGGTCCTAAAGAAAATGAAAATTCTGAAAAACAGAACAAAACTATAACTTAAACTCTTGTTTAAATCTTTCAAACTGGTGCTAAAGAAATCATGAAGCATTTCAAGCTAGTGCTAAAGAAATCATGAATCGATTCAACAAACTACCAATCTACAAAACTTTCAGAATCAATAAAACAAGAATTAAAAAATCTTTCATAAGAAAACTTAACAAAGATAATTGAAATCGAAAGAGTATTGAAAATTGAGATTTAGGATTTCGAAATCTTACATGCAATCAAGTAATAATAGTCGAAAACGTGTAGAAACAACTTGGAATTAGATAGATATAGTACTTACTGGTTCAATTTAGCAATGACAAGAGGAGATGTGGCAGAGGAGATGTGAAAGAGGAGATGTGGCAGAGGGAGCTAAGATCTACGGCGAGATACTATTGGAGACGCAGGAGATGTCTGAGATGGAGGAATTGATGTCTGAGACGGAGAGACCCGATAAAAGGTAAAACTTTTCTTCCTTTTTTTGGTTTATGTTTAGATTTTTTAAATTTTTTATGTTTATTTTTTTTTGACAAATTAGAAGGGGTTTTTGTGTAAATTTACATGCATCTGAGTTGGGTATAGTATTTAAATTTTAATATGAGTCATTGTAGTCATTTTAAAATAAGTTTGGGTCATTCTAAGTAATTCCTCTTTTTTATATTTCATATTTTAATTTGTATAAATAATTTAAGCGAACAAAAGCAAACACATATTTTTGTTGGAACTATAAAATCTTAATATTAAAAATAGCCTACAATGATTCATAAATAAATGCATATTATAAGTAATTCTATTATTAAAAAACCAAATCAATAAAGCTAATCAGAAAACAACGTGGCTATAAGAACCAAATCCTTATCAAACTTTTAAAAAAATTTGTTTTTGTGCTTCTTAATTTTCATTTGTATCATCCTCTGGTTTTTCGTTGAAGAACCTGGATCTTTATCTGATATTGAACTCGATGTTTCTTCTCTGCTTCTGGATGATGGAGTTCGTGCAAATTCTTCTGCTGTTTCCCACTCGTGATCTGAAAACTTGACAATAGATGACTGCAAAAATAAACAACCGACAGATTAAGTAATGTTATCAATGCATAATAAATTAAATCATAAAAGAATACTACCATCACTATAGACAGTCTGAAAATTGTTCAATCATATCTGCATCATCAAGTCTTCCTCAATTTGGGCATGAATCCTTGTTCCCTATAAGCACAAAAAATAATAATGATAATTTAAATGTCTTAATATTTAAATACAATATATATCATGTTCATAACTATTAAAAACAAACTTCTTCATCAACCAACACCATTTCATGAGTGTTTCTAGAACTCTTGTAGGTCTTCCAAAGTACCAAAACCTTCACTTTGATTTTATGTGTTTCATCAGCGGAATCAATATTTTTCGCAAGAACAAAAGAGTGTTTTTTTTTTGATAAAATCGACATTGCAATGAACTTTCTAAAACTTGAGCAACTTTAATATGCTTAGTCAATTAAGAATATGTGTATCATATACGGATAGATATATATAGCATAATAGGTAAATGTAAAGTTAGAATCGTATATTCTCGCATATGTTTTTCCTTTTGTGTTTATCCTTTTGTTTTGGAAAAAATCTATTTGTGTTTATCTATTAATGAGAAATATATACATATATACACAATTGAGTGAAAATAAAATTAACATATATATAGCATAATTGGTCTAAATTACGTAAGAATCATATATTATCATATATTTTCCATATATTTTTGTTGCCTTTTGTTTTTTTATTATGGTTTTTGTAAAAAAACATTTTGTGTTTATCTATTAATAAGAAATATACATATACACAAAACTCAGTGATAATTAATAGATAGCATAATATATTTAATATTAAAATATTTAATAGTTTACCATAAATAAATATTTATATGGAAAACTGATATTAATGATGATATATATGTTATTTTATTACCATATTTAAAATCCATGCAAAAAAAAGCTTAAATTTTTATAAGGAAATTTTACATCTCCCAATTAATACGATGCCTTGTCATATTTTTAAATGTGCCATGTCATCTTTTTGATTGGTGAGACTATGCCATGTCATATTTTTCTCCAAAAATCACTTCACAAATATAGTCTAGGGGATTGTTAATGAATTGAAAATATTATGCATAATGCCATTATTATAATTTTTCTTTTATTTTCCTTTTTTCATAAATTTTTGCTTTTAATTTCCTTTTTTATAATAATGTTTTCTTAAAATACTAAAATATGGAAATTTATATTTACATGTATATATATTTGATATTTTATTTAATAACTAATAATGAATATATTTTGTAAAAAGGGATAATTTTTAGAGAAAATTGGCTGACATGCCATAAAACGAACAATAATTAGCAAAGTAGCGATGATTTGACATTTCCCAAATAATGACTATCTTACCCCTCAATCCTCTCTCCTCCTACAACTTATGCATTTCAGTTTCTCTCTCTTCTCTTTTCGTTGTATCAATTCTCTCTTCTTTATTCTTCATTTTTCTTTTACCAAAATATTATGTTTTCTTCTTTCCTCTCTACTTTTTGCAACTGTCTATGAGATAAAAATTGTGAAGATTGTTATGATATGAAGGCAAATTAACCTACTAATTGTGAAACTCCATAAAATGAAGTAAAGATCATAGATCCATGATACCGAGTCGCTGGAGAATAAAAATCTGGTAATTTTTTAAATTACTTTTATTTTTTAAAAATAACTTGTAATTTAAATTTACGCAAAGTGATAGAGAAATGAAATATTTAGTGATATTTATTTATGAACAGCTAATACCTAACATCTATATTAACATCTACAAATTTTATTAACATCTAACGCTTATATAACACTTCTGGTACATGTATTTGTTAACAACTAACACCTTTATTAACATCTAACACTTATGTTAACATCTATCGTACATGTATTTTTTTAACGACCAACACCTTTGATAACATCTACAATATTTATTAACATCTAACGCCCGGGAAACATGTATTTGTTAACAACTAAAATCTCTGTTGACATCTACACTTTTTGTTAACAATTAACACCTCGGTTAACAGTATACAATAGTGATTATTTCAAGCGATTTTAAAAATACATAAATTTTGTTTCTCTCATTTTGGGGTGTAATCAGGCTAATCAAATATTTTGTTTCGTGTGTCAATTAGTTTTTTATGCAATAAAAAAATATCTGAAAGTAAAAATGTTGAACAAAGAAAGTATAATTAAAATAAGAAAGGAGGAAGTAGAAAGAAAGTATCACTAATGTATCAGAAGAGAGAGAATGTCAGCAATGTGTAAGAAGGGCATCAATGTCTAAACAAAGCTCAAATTGTATAAGATTTTTCCATTGTGTCAATCAATGGGCAAACCACTAATTTGACCTTAGTTTATGTATATTTCACTAAAATTCTCTAATTTTTAAGATATTTTACCAAAGATATTTTCTATAGATATGTTTAGATCAAAAGATTAAAATTGGAAACAAAATATTTTCAATAACATAAATCAACCATTTGCTTTATATATTAATCATTTAATATCTTCTTAATGTTACAACTAACTTTAAACTAAATAACTAATAAAAATTAATAAAATATGTTTGTCAATAGATTCAAAAAATATATTTTCTAAAATAATACAATTTTAAGGTTTTTTTAATATTTTATCAAAAGGATGCATAATAAAAGACAAAATTACAAAGAGATATTTACAAATCTAAAATAAAAAATGAAATTTTAAACATTTAATTGATTTTAGCTATTTAAAGTTTAAATAGTCGTAGTAAAAATTCAACTCAATAAACACCAAAAAAAAAGTAAATCAATGAAATTTTTAATCCTAGGCTGCATATATAACTAAAATAAAATATATTATTTAAACAATATTTACATATGATACTGTCTCATCATAATTTTCTGATTTTTATAAAAAATTCGAAATTAATAAAATAGTCACGTACCTCTCACCAATATGAAGTGATCTGAGAATTGAAGCAATAAAAAATAAATTGGGAAAATTGCGAAAAAAAAGAGGCAACACGAAAAACTATTTAGTAGCTAACTTTTAATTAAGGGTTTAGTTGTAATCTAAAATAGAAATTAACAAATATATTTGTTAACACAAGTTTATAAATATTGCTAAAGGATGCGACAAATTCTATTTGGTTAATTATTCTCACACGTATTATTTTAGCTAAAGAAATCTTACAAACTTTAATTATTTGTAAAAAAAATGTTCTATTGACAACAAAAACATACACAACTAAAATATGCCCATCTAAAATTTTATGCCCTATGGCACGGCTTCATCCACATATGCCATAGACGGGCCCTGGCGATGCCTTTACTTATATAGGGGGAGGGGCAGATTCATACAAATGTACCAACTGTAAATATTAAGCAAAACCGGTTTACATATACCGGAATAAACCGGAGAAGATTAACAATCTTGATTTTTTGCTCAATCGATTCTTCCCTCGGCGGGGCAGACCCATTTCTTGTATGGTGACGAGGAGAACGTTGCTGAACTTGAAGATTTTCGCTTCAATGGTTAAGGGATCCCAATTTTTATTTCTGTTGGAAAATGCAGAAATGAAGGGAGATTTGATGTTCTCTCCTCCTCCTCCGTTGCCACTAAATAAAAATGGAACCTTGAAACGATAGTGTCTGCGACATTTGTGAGGGTTTTCTTCTTGGCTTGTTCTTTTGGTTTTTGGCTCTATTCTTTTCCACTGTGTCAGTTTCCTTAAGATCAGCTTGCGATAGATATGTTTGTATACTGTAATCTTCTTGTATGTGCTCTTCTGTTGCTTCTGGTTCTGGCATACTTACTCATCTCATTGTATATTAAAAGAACTCTCATCACCTCCATGTTCTCGAATCACACCTCAGTACTGTTGTAAGAATACTTGACTTCCTCTTTAGTAACAACCTCTTTCCTAAAAATATCCTTCAATCGATGAAGTCTTGAAATATCCTTCAAATAAGCCACTGAAATTTTTATAAAATAAAATGGAAACACTATTATTGTGGCATTTTAAGCTGCAATGAATTAGTGCTTAAAACTGTGAAAACCAAGCTTTATATTCATTGTCCACATTAGTTTAGACTTTATAAACATTGCTGCAAATTGTAAAGTTGGGAATTACAAACTCATTCCGCGCAGGTAATCATCTAGTAGAATATTAAAATACATGCTCGCACCGCATGTTAGGCAGATTAGAATATTTGTGACATACTTGAAGTAAGCTTGGAGAAGAGATAAGGAGAGAGTTAAGCAAATTATATTAACATTGTTTAATTATATGTTTTCCAATGTATGGATAGGTTTTAAATACAAACCAAGCCAGAGTATTTCCTTTAGCCCACTTTTAAACAGGATCCACGAGCACCTTTGACTTTCTCTAGCTTTATCAGAAACAGGTTGAAGAAAGGTGGTCTTCAATTTTAACAGGATGCTTCCTTGGCTTTGGTGACCTTTTCTTTGTCTTCTTTAAGAAGACCACTGTGTTTATAAGAAAACTTGTTGAAGAAAGGCGGTCTTCCATGAGACAACTCAAATCAGGACCAGACGATGGTGATGAATGGAAGTGAGAGGGTGTACGGGTAGCTCCTAGTAGGAAAGGCAGTAGGGGTATCGCGTATGCATAAGAGCGTGTTGTAGCTGCCACAACCTAATTGGCTAATGAGACGTTTCAAATAATGATTGATGTCTCCTTAGATGTAAAGAATATTGGCAGGAACAGGATTATCAATCGCCCAGTCCATGATATCCACAAATATCTTTTTAAACTTGTCAAATGGATCACCTCCTTCCGGGAAGGTGGTGATCACCAGATTCTCTACGGGGGGATGCTTTTCATCATCGATAAGGAGGGAAGGGCTGCTGCTGCTATCATAAACCATGTATTTAACCGTACCCTTTGTAGGAGGTGGAATGCTCCCCTCCACAAGGCCCACTAAGTCATTACCTCGGCCCAGCAAGGCGGATTCCCGCTAAATGGAAGAAAGACGAGCTTAACTCGTCTAATCTCTAAGATTAGGCGAGTTAACGACAATTAACCGAGGTTCTCATCCTCGCGGGCTTATAAAGGCCCATTGGGCGAAAAGCCCTCCGTACATGCGACCTCGTTGCTAGGTTACGG
>JABAYD010008151.1:10707-25194 GCA_014822095.1 Diplotaxis tenuifolia | reverse complement strand
TGGGGTCCTAAGGACCAGGATCGGGTCTTACATACTTTCTCTCTCTTTTCTTTTCTTCTCTTCTTTTCTCCTCTCCCTCTCCCTTTTTCTTTTTCGTTTTGCGGCGGCGGATCTTCTTCTTTTTTTTGGGAGGCGCTCGTCGTATCTCGGCCGGATCTTGGATTTGCGCCGGTTGTTGTTGTACTATATATATATTTTTCTTTGGTCGATCGCTAGTCTTTGGGTGTAACCGACCGATTGAGGTCTAGCCGCCGATTTTCGAGCTTGGAGAAGGCCTAGGGAATTGCGTCGGATCCGTCCGAGCCGACGATGACGACCGGGCCGAAACTCCTAGGGGCGGCGATTCGAGCGGATAGGAGGTCGGATTCGGTCCCGTCGCCGACTCCGATTTGCTCCAACGGGTCGATTGATTCCCAAAATGACGCCCCAGGGATTTCGAACGACAGAGATTCGGCCGGTGGAGGTAGTGAGTCGGGGAGTTCGAGTGATGAAGATTCGGCGGGTGGAGGTAGTGAGATCGACCGATCTGTTGGTACGGAGGGAAGACAGGAGTCGGGTGGAGGTAGTGAGATCAATCAATCCGTCGGTACGGAGGGGAGACCGGAGACGTCGTTCGGTCCAGGGAGCGGGTCCGTCGATGCTGTTGGTGAGGAAGATCGCTCCCCGCTTGATCGGATGGATGTTGCCGAGAGTAGAGGTAGACTGCCGGACCTGGACGAATGGTCCCAGCGATTGATCCCCTTCCGCTATCGCCGCGACGGCTCTGTCGATCAATGGCCTGGCCTTCCTCCGGAGTTTTCTCGGCCATCTTCTACTAGAGGGCAGAATTGGGAGGACGTTGAGCCGACTTTATCTAACTTCGATGGGGTCGTCAGGTTGTTAAGGAGATTCCAGGCGTTTGGAGTGACGTTCATTATCCCTCGAGCCGACCAAAGGCCTTGGTCGCCCCCTGTTGGCTATCATTGCGTCTACGAGTCATACTTCGGAAGTGATTCGAGGCTATGGTTCCCTATTCCCCGTCTTATCACTGCTTACTGTTTTCGTCGGGATTTGGCAATATCCCAGCTTGTGAATGGTGTGGTGAGGATCGCTGTGGCATTGATGGTGATGGCCGCGGAGATCGATGTCCCGATGACCGTCCGGCTTTTCGAGGAGCTGACGCAGGCTCATCCGCAACCCAGTGATGTTTTTGCAATTCAAATGCGTTCTGGGTTACACATTCTGACCGGCCATCCGTCGAGGACCAAACGCTGGCAACGTCACTATTTCTACGTTCGGGCTAACGTCGATGCTTTTGCGGAGCCGCCCGGAGATTGTTTTCGAGTGATGTGGAATCGTGATATCGGTATTCTGCCGAGCGATTGACATTAGCTCGTCCCTTCTGCTGATTGTTTATATGTTTTTCTTTTTCTTTTTTGCAGTTCCACATCCGACTACGAGAGCATATCCGGAGAAGTTTTAGGAGGACGTCCCTAGGATAGCAGCGCTTCAGACGAACGTTGGGGACAGCTTTGATCGTCGCAGAATCCATCGCCAGCGGAAACGTATTGCTCAAGGTTGATTACGATTTTCTCCTCTCTCTTTTTTTGTTTGATGAAAGGCCGACCGTTTGACCTTTTATTTTTTTGTTTTTTATTCTTAGTGTATTGGCAGTTGACTGGAGGTCGGATATCCCTTGCGATCGTACTAAAGGGAAAAGGTTGAAACTTTCATCGATGGGGGGAAATCAGAAGAATCGTCCGAGCTACCGAGATATTCTCAAGGCTCAATTGCACGGCGGGGAGCCTAACGCCGCAGAACTTCCGGAGGAACGTGAGTATCGTGGTTCCAAGCCTCGCCCCGAGACCTCCGAGACTGTTCTCGATGTTGCTTCTACCGAGGGTCCGCCTGGTCAGAGAGGAGAGGGATGGTCACCGGTAACAAAGAAGAGGGAGCGATCTTTGAAGACAAAGTCTGATACCGAGCGAGAGATAGCTCCTAGTGGTCGGTCGGCTGACAAGGGTCGGAATGCCTCTGGTGTCGCGCCTACCAAGGCTTCTCATAGGACCGCTATCGTCGGATCAGATCAGTTCTCGAAAGCGACGAAGAAAAGACCGTCAGACGCTGAGCTCTCGGGATCAAGAAAGAGGCAGAGAGATGACGATCACGTGGCTTCTCCTCAGGATGTTATTGATCCTCATGACTCCACACCCTTTCGGTTGTTATGGGGTGGATCTACCCCTCCGACCGGGAAACTACCGTTGGCTTCTTCCGCGTCTGTGAAGTTTGATTATGGTGGGAGTCATCCGCTCGTTAATGATGATGTCGCGTGTGTCGAGCTGGTCCGCCCGTCCGCGGCATTAACCAGTTTGGGACGAACTTTGGATCGGTCGACTCCGAGTCCGCGGCGTCCCTTCGCTCTCCGACGATCACCGCTGAGAAGACCGTCGATGTTGCCGCCGCTGGATCATCCGCTCCATCCGTTAGGAACCGCGAGGGGTGAGCCCATGCATTCCGCTATGTTGTGTTTTGCGTTATGGACGCTTTTGTTATTTTCCCCTAGAGGGATATGTTGTTGCTTCTTTTCTGTTGTTCTGGCTTTTGTTGAGACTCTTATGTAGAACTTGCTTGTTGCGACTTATTGCACTCCCCCTTTTTTTAACTTCGTTTGTTGATCATCGTCTTATCTTGTTTGAGTTGTTAAGTGAGCCGGCCGGCCGATCGATCCTTGAATGGGCCGATCGATCAGATCGATTGTCCCTCCGCTTTTGTTTAGACGAGGCAAGGCCGATCGATCGATCGGTTGTCCCTTCGTTTGTGTTTGAGCAAAGCAAGGCCGACTGATAGCGTTTGATTGCCCCTAAGGCCGATCGATAGCGCTTGACTGGTCCTTCGTTTGACTGACTGTCGGTTGTCCCTTCGTTTATGTTTAGATGTGGCAATGTCTGATCGATAGCGTTTGATCGACCCTAATGCCAACCGATAGCGCTTGATTGGCCCTTTGTTTGACCGGCCGATCGACCGATTGGTTGTCTCTTCGTTTTTGTTTGAGCAAAGCAAGGCCGACCGATAGCGTTTGATTGACCCTAAGGCCGATCGATAGCGCTTGACTGGTCCTTCGTTTGACCGACTGTCGGTTGTCCCTTCGTTTTTGTTTAAACGTGGCAATGGCCGAGCGATAGCGTTTGATCGACCCTAAGTCCGACCGATAGCGCTTGATTGGCCCTTCGTTTGACCGGTCGTTTGGCTGACCATTCGTTTGGCCGATCGATAGCGCTTGATTGGTCCTTCGTTTGACCGTCCGATCGATTGACTAATCCAAGGATGGTTTCTAGCATTTAATGGCGATCGTTCGGCCTGCGGTGCTTGTTGACTAGATTCGTTCGTTTTGGAAGGCTTGGTGATGGATTATTTGTTTATCATCATCGTGTGGAGACGATGTAAGTCGATTTTACCAATACACCATCGCTTGTTGACCGGCGGTGGATCGTTCGCTTTGCTGATGTGGAGAACGAGATTGATCCGAACCGCTTGACGTCAAGTAAAAGCATTGTAAGACCTATTACTTGGCGGGTTTGTTTTTTTTTGTTATAGCTGGACCCGATGGTGGGCTGCCTACGTACCTCGTAGGAGGATCAAGCCATTCGTAGTTCGATTTCGCCAAGTAAAGTCGACGTAAGATCGTTTACTTGGCGGTTTTTTTTTGTTATAGCTGGACCCGATGGTGGGCTGCATACGTACCTCGTGGGAGGATCAAGCCATTCGTAGTTCGATTTCGCCACGTAAAGTCGACGTAAGATCGTTTACTTGTCGGGTTTTTTTTTTTTGCGATGTTGATCGCTCGGTTGTTTCACCACTTAGCTATGGTACTTCCGCAGATTCGCGGCGTTCCACGACCGTTGGACAGGATCACCAGAAGAAGTCTCCAATTGGTAGACGCCGGGTTTAACGACCTTTACGACCTTATACGGTCCCTCCCAATTGGCTCCAAGCTTTCCCGCGTTCTGTTCTTTGGTATTTTCAAACACCTTCCTCAAAACAAGGTCATTGAGTTCGATCGGTCGGGATCGCACTTTCTTGTTGTAGTAAGATTCGACGAGATGTTGGTAGTTCTGGATTCGAAGAAGGGCCTGATCTCGGCGTTCTTCGATCGCATCGAGGGCGTCGAGCATCATATCTCCATTTAGTTTGACGTTCTGGGGCATTTTTAAGCGTCGCAAGCTGGCAACGTTGACTTCCGCCGGGGCCATAGCTTCAATTCCGTATGCGAGAGAGAACGGTGTTTGACCCGTCGCACTTCGCGGGGACGTACGGTGGGACCATAGTACACCATCCAGTTCGTCGGCCCAATGTCCTTTCTTAAGATCGAGGCGTTTCTTGATCCCGTCGATTATCGTCTTGTTCGTTGCCTCTGCTTGGCCGTTTCCTTGCGGATACCGGGGCGTTGATGTGTTAAGGTGAATCGCCCATCGCTCACAGAAGCCGCAAAAGTTGTTTGAGATGAATTGCGAACCGTTGTCTGTAATGATCTCGTACGGGAGGCCGTGTCGACAGATAATGTACTTCCAAACAAAGTTTTGAACTTCTTTGTCAGTTACATGGACGAGTGCCTCTGCTTCCACCCATTTGGTGAAGTAGTCCGTCATGATGAGTACGAATCGTCGTTGCCTTGAATTCGGGAGGGGTCCGACTATGTCCATTCCCCATCGCATGAACGGGTAAGGTGCCGCGGTCGTTCTCAGAAGTTTGGTCGGTGAATGTATGCTCGACGCGTGTCGTTGGAATTTGTCGCATTTGCGGGCATAAGCATCGCAATCGGCAACCATTGTTGGCCAGAAAATGCCTAGTCCCTTAATTTTCAAAACTAACGATCGTCCTCCGGAGTGGTTGCATGCCGGACCTTCGTGTGTTTCGGCCATAACCAGACGCGTTTCCTCGCCAGCGATGCATGTAAGTAGGACTTTTTTCGCCATCCAACGGTAAAGTTTATCGTCCATGACGACGTAGTTGGAGCTTTTGGCTTTTAAGCGGTGCGCCTCCCACTTATCTGTTGGCAGGATCCCGTTTGTCAGATATTCGAGATATGGTGTCCTCCAGTCGGGTGATTGCTCGCTCTCTCTATTGGTAGGTTGACCGATTTCCATATCTTCGGCTATCGCAACTGATGCTATGATACTTCCGTCTTCGGTTGTGGATAAAATGCTTGGCCGATCAATATGCTGAATCGGTATGGTTTGACTGACTTGATCGGTGGGACTGTTGCCGAGGGCTGATAAGGCATCAGCGCAAGCGTTTTCTCCGCGGGGAATTTTGGTTAGCTCGAAGGAGTCGAACTCTTTGGCAAGACCGCGTACGAGCTGGAGATACGCGTCCATTCGATCGTTCTTCGCGTCGTAATCCCCGCTGAACTGATTCGCTACTAGCTGAGAGTCGCAATACGCGTGGACTCGTTTGGCTCCTACGGCTTTGGCTAGTTTTAAACCAGCTATGAGGGATTTGTACTCTGCTTCGTTGTTCGAAGCTTTGAAGTTCAGTCGAAAGGACTGTCTTATTAACTTTCCCGTTGGTGCTTGCAAATAAATGCCGATACCGGACCCTTTCGTTGAGGGCGATCCGTCGACATGAAGTGTCCAAATGCCTGTCGGCAGAAAAAAATCCTTTTCGAGCTCCGAAGGAAGTTCGATTATGAAATCGGCAAGGACTTGGGATTTTTCGGCTGGCTTGCCTTGATATGTGACATCATGTTCGCTGATTTCGATCGCCCATTTGGAAAATCGGCCCGATTGGTTTGTATTCTGCATGATCGTTCGCAAGGGCTGGTTAGTGAGGACGACAATCGAGTGAGATTGGAAATACGGCCTGAGCTTTCTAGCCGACGTGATGACCGCAAGTGCCATCTTTTCGAGAGTTGAATATCGAGATTCTGCGTCAGTCATCCGTTTGCTGGTGTAGAATATCGGTTGTTGTTCGCCGCGATTGTCTTTGACGAGGACGCTGCTAACGGCTATCGGGGAGACTGCGATATAAAGGTAGAGTGTATCCCCTTTTTCAGGTTTAGCCAGTACGGGAGGGGTTGTAAGGTAATTCTTAAGTTGATTGAAGGCCTCTTTGCACTTTTTGTGCCAAACAAACTTCTTATTTCCACGCAGCAGGTTGTAGAACAGGAGGCACTTAACGGTAGATCGTGAGATAAATCGATTGAGTGCCGCCACTCGACCAGTCAGGCGTTGCACCTCCCTACTGTTCTTCGGACTTGGGAGATCTAAAATCGCATAAATTTGCTTTGGGTTTGCCTCGATCCCCCTCTGTTTCACGATATATTCGAGGAATTCACCGGAAGTGACACCGAACGTACATTTGACCGGGTTGAGCTTCATGCCATATTCGTTCAAAGTTTTGAAGCAATCCGCCAAGTGATCGAGGTGGTCGGTCGCGACACAGGATTTGATTAACATGTCGTCGATGTATACCTCCATCGTGTCGCCCATTCGATCAGCAAACATATTGTTAACGAGGCGTTGGTAAGTTGCTCCAGCGTTTTTGAGGCCGAACGGCATGACTTTGTAATAGTACGTTCCTACGTCTGTGATGAAGGCCGTTTTCTCCTGATCGTTAGGGTGCATCATTATTTGATTGTATCCTGAAAAAGCGTCCATGAACGTTAGTAGCTCGTTTCCGGCCGTCGACTCGACCAGACGATCGATATGTGGAAGGGGGAAACTGTCTTTCGGACATGCTTTGTTCAGATCGGTGAAGTCGACGCAGGCGCGTCATTTCCTGTTTTTCTTCTTGACGACCACCGGATTTGCCAACCATTCAGGGTACTTGACTTCGGCGATTGAACCTGCTTTGAGTAGTCGCTCGACCTCCTCATTTACCGCTTTCGATCGGTCGGGGCCTAACTTTTGCCTTTTTTGTCGAACTGGCTTGTACGTTAGATCGACATTTAGTTCGTGCGTCGTAATCGAGGGACTTATCCCTTTCATGTCAGCGGTCATCCATGCAAAGGTTGTAGTGTTCTCCTTCAAGAACGAGACGATTTTATCTTTCGTTTCGTCCGGTAGGTAGGCCCCTATTCGAACCGTTTTGTTTGGATCGTCTTCATTGACAAGTACCTCGATGATCTCCTCTTTAAGGGGAACAAATTTTTGGATTGGTCTAGCGATGGAATTAATGTGGGAAGACGCCCGTCAGAGTTTCACTTCGGCGACGAGGAGGTCGCTGGCGGCTGCTTGATCTCCGCGGAGAGTAACTATTCATCCGTCTGCCCCGGGAAATTTGATGCACTGATGGTAGGTTGAAGGGATTGCCTTCATCATGTGGATTCATGGGGTTCCCATTATCGCATTGTATGGAGCCTTGACATCGATTATAGAGAATTTGACGTTTCTGCTCACTCCTTGGGCGTAAACACGCAACCGGATAGTGCCGAGCATCGTTTCCGACGATCCGTTGAATCCCGTTAAGGACCTTGCAGAGGGTTTGATTGCGCGGGAATTAATTCCCATCTTGCCAAGGGTGTCTTTGAAGATGAGGTCGACCGAGCTTCCAGTGTCGATAAGAACTCTGGTTACTTCGCAATCGCCAATCCCAAGTTTGATTAGGAGGGAATCGTTATGGGGCATGTGGACTCCGGCGGTATCTTCTGCGGTGAAAGTTATCGCCGGGTCATTCTCCGAGATGATGGGCCACTGTTTTGCGGTGATTGCTGTCCGGCGGAAGACTTTGACCGATCGGACCGAGTCGGTGCAAGATGATCCCCCATGATGACGTTCAATCGTTCGAATGGACCGACGCGTTTTACTTTCGTGTTTTTTAGCGCTGTTCTGAGGTCGGTTATTTTCGTAGCATCAGGTGTAACGGTCGCGTCGGGCGATCAATTGAGCTTGTGGCGTAAGTCACCAGATTTTGAGTTAAGCATCAACCGGAGGTCGCCTTTCTTCGCATCGAGTCTGTGGCGAACATCCATTGTATTCAACTTCCTGATCGTGGGAGTTTTGATATGTGCTCGTAGCTCTCTCGGATCTAGCTTTTCGATCGTCCTTTCGGTCTTTCGTTTGAGAGAGTCGCGTAGAACGTACGTGGTTCGCGGTTTGGCTATGTGTGTTTCCAGCGAGCTAGGCGAGTCGGGCTGGCCTTCCTCTGGCAAGCCATTGCCTTTCGATTGAGAGTCAGTCGTCGTTCTGATCGTAAAGATTTTATGGCGCAATGCGTCGTTGTCGCCTTTGGTGGGCGATCGATCGACCGAGTTGCCACGATCTTTACTTTTCTTATCTTTGCCTTTGACCTTGTTTTCTGCATCGTCCTTCTGCTTCGGGGGCTCGGGGTGAGCGCTCCTCTTCACGAAATCCGCGACGAGAAACTCTTTTAGGTGTTTGCAATCCTTCATCTCGTGGCCATATGCCTTGTGACATCCGCACCATTTGGTTGCGTCGTACGAGCTATTGGTGGGGTTGGCTCGGGCAGCTTGTTTCTTTCCATCGACCTCCAGTGTCCACTTGTTACTTCTCAAGCCTCGAATAGCAAGCGATGGATCTGGTTGTTTGTCCTCTGGGATGGCGTTGACGAGGCCCTTGTTTTTCTCGGACTTGCCATGAGATGCGTGCTGTCTTGGCTCTTGGTGAGTCTCGCCTGCTTTTATCGCGGCTTGCTTCAACTCGTTCTGCTTTTTGATAAACACTCGCTTGTCCTCCTCCATCAATATGAAATTTTGAGAGCGATGAAGGGCATTTTGGAGGGAGTCCGTTGGATTGGAATAGAGGTCGTCTCGAAACTTTGAGTTTATCCATAGGGCGTTTTGCAGCGCTTGGACGGCCGTGCAATCGGGAACATCGACCTTCGTTACCACCTTCTTGAATTTTTCCATGAAGCCCTTTAGAGTATCAGTAGATGACTGGGACATTTTCCACAAATCCGCCATTGTTGACTCTTGACGAGTGAACATGATGTAGTGCTTCAAAAACTGAGCCGACAGATCATGGAAGTTGTCGATCGAGTCCTCGGCTAGCCGTGAAAACCATGTCAACGCTGGGCCCGACAGATTTTCGACGAAAAGTTGACAGAAACCCGCATCTCTCTCTGCATCGGAAAAATACGTCCTACCCATGGCTATGTTGAAAGCTGTCATATGTTCCTTTGGGTCGGTCTCGCCGGAGTACGTCGGGAGGCGAAGTTTTTCGATCTTCTTGATCTTGACATCGGTGATTTGCTTCGTAAAAGGGGTCTTCAGCGTGGCGGTGAGAACTCGTTCGATTTCTGGTGCCGAAGTTGTGACGTGATGGATCTTCGAGTTGATGTCTTGCATCGACATCTTTAGTTCGGCGATTTGTTGCCTAGTGGCGGCGTCGAGTCCATCGGTCGCCTGACCGACAGTGTTTGCTCCGCGAGCCTCGTCGCCTATCGGTTGACCAGCGCCGGCAGGTGTTTGGTTCATCGTAGCGAAGAGCCGTCGCCTAGCCGTTTCTGCGTCGCCAGCGTCGCCGTCGGTCGCTCCGAAAGCAGCTGCGAGTGCGCTGAGTCGTTCGTTCATGACTCTGTTGGTCTCCTCTTGTCGTGCGAGGTGATCCATGATTCGTGTCATCATGTCGTCAGTCGCTGGAATCGCGACGACCGGTCTCGGCGCGTCGTCGGCGGGAGTGTCGTCGGGACGCATACTGATTTCGTAACGCTACTTCGTAAGGCCCCACGGTGGGCGCCAAATGTTGAATCTGAGTTCGGTTAAACTCGATTTGTGGGTTCTTCGAAGGCGTTTTACGAATCGGTGTAGAAAGTAAACGCGATTACAAGACGATTACAGAGAAATGAAAGAAGATCGGAGCTTTGATGAAAGCACCGATGAGATTACAAGGAGGTTCGATTGAAAGTAAAACCCTAAATCTTTCCGCCTCGGTTCTTGTGTATATTTTCGGATCCCTTTCCTTGTTGCTCTCTCCTTCCTTTTATAGGCTCCGTTTGACCTCGTCCTCTTACCGTTCGCTCTAGGCCCATTTATTCGCGAAATGGGCCTTGTGGGCTGTGAACGATCGATAGAACCGTCGCTAACCGAAGGAGGGGGCGATTGATCACGAGGGCCGAATCGCAAGGCAAAACCGACCGGTTTTGGGTTGATACCGCCTGCCCATCGATCGGGCTTGGTTCTTAGATGGGCCTTTGTCGACGGTGGGCCGGATTCAATTATTTGATGGGCCTATTAGGGGGAATGGTTTCCTCCCCAACAATAACCTTTTTGTAATCTCTGGCAGCTGCCGCCAATACATTTCCGAAAGCTAGATTCGAGAGGGTCGACTTGACTGTCTTCGGATCCATCTTTACCAAATCTGAACCCAAAACACACGAAAAGCTTCAGCAACCACAAGATTTCGGATTCAGAATTAGAAAGTTAACAAGCTCCTCCGAGATTAGAACTTACTCGATTCCTTTCTGGTGATAAAAAAAATTAAAACCGCCCCGAGCAATCGAAATCAGAGTCTTTCCTTTCGATTTCAAATCTGCAGCGGTAAAATAAGATGTAAAACCTCTATAAATTAATAGTGTTGGACTTTGAAATTTTATTAATTTATAGAGATATTAATTTATTGAAAATTTTCTTTTTTAGATTTGTTTATTTTAAAATATGTTTTTATGTATAAATATCAAAAATAATTGACTTTACGGTATATTCATTGATTAAATTTTATTGATACTAAATTTATAATGTTTTATTTGATTATTTGGTGCATGTCGTAATTATAAATGCATTTTAATTTAAAATAAAAAATTATATCAAAATATTAAGAAAAATAAAGAAAAATTTGACTATAATAAAAAAACTAACTATGAAATATATTAATTATATGTATATAAAATTTATAAATGTTAATTATTAATTTATGTTTATATTGGGACCATATATTTACATAAGGTTTTTCAAAAATTTATTATCTTATTATTTTATCGATTTGTGTCATATTTTACACAGGCCCAAATTGGGACCGACGAAATTTTTTTCTTTTGACATCAACATACAGACTCATATAGACTCTGCGAACCAAACTGGTAGCTCTGTATCCATGTGAATAACGGAAGACGTTTGTGTTCTTGCACTGAGTGCTAGCCCATCCGCCTGTGAGTTCATAGTTCTTGGTATATAGATAATTGTCGAGCTCGTGAAGCTTTCTTGAAGCGTCTTGATATCTTGAAGGTAATTTGCGAATGCTGGTCACTCTTCTGGTTCCGAAACCATCTTCACCAATTGAGAACAATCTGTTGCAAAAGTAACATGATACTGCCGTAAATTCCTCATACTTTACATAGCCCATATAAGTTCCTCCACCTCAGAATGGAGCGATGATAAACTAGCACGAACATTTCTTGATCCCATTAATCCCACGAATCCTTTCAGTGTACTATACCATCCTTGTCCATCAAACACATCCTTGTCTTTCCAAGAACCATCTATATAACACCAACGCCCTGGTATAGCTGGTAAAGTCGCGGTGTTCTCCTGCTGAGGTTCAGTTGGAGCAACTTTCCAAGAACCATCTACATAACACTGATGAAATTTATTAATTTAGAGAGATTATTAATTTATGGAGTATTAATTTATAGAGGTTCTACTGTAATCCCGAAATAAAACAAAAAAAAACAAAAAAAACATCAAAGACAGACAGAGCGACGACGTTTATTA
Source organism: Diplotaxis tenuifolia (assembly GCA_014822095.1). Lineage (NCBI taxonomy): Eukaryota > Viridiplantae > Streptophyta > Magnoliopsida > Brassicales > Brassicaceae > Diplotaxis > Diplotaxis tenuifolia. The sequence goes on along the minus strand of JABAYD010008151.1, from coordinate 13,550 downwards.
ATTGTATTATTTAATGTTTATAGCTATATATTTGGAATTTAAGATATATTTATAACATATAAATTTTATGTGGAAATATAATTTAGTGTATAAAGTCGATGGTTTTAAAAGAGTAAAGTTCTTATGATTGAAGAGATGTGAAGTTGGTCTCATTTTCAAAACATCACCTCCTTCGTTTGGAGGAGGTTATTATTTTCTTGGTCTACCACCTATGATTAATATTGTCATGCTCAATCTGTAATATAAGTTTGTACTTATTTCATATTTTTGAAAAGTATATAGATTATCGCTTACACTTTTGATATGGATGTCCATGTATTGTGTTTTCGTTGTTTGGTTTAGTGGTTAAACGCTTCATTGTATTGAATTCACAATCGTATGTTGAGTGCTTTGCCATAGGAAATTTTTATAGGTCAAGTTTTGTGTTCTTTTTAATGACATACACAAACGTTTCTATTTTATTGGTTAGATAACTTGTGAAATATACCAAAATTAATGTAATTTTAATGTCATATATTTGATTCTCTTTTTTGGTAAAGAATCGGTTCTTATTTGTGGATATTATCCTATTTTTATGTTAAATGTAAACCTAAATTTGTTTTTTAAAAGGATATACACAAAAATTTCTATTTTATTTCTTAGATAAATTGTGAAATATACAAATTTAATTTATTTTAATGTCATATATTTTATTGCATTTTTTTGGCAAAGAAATCAGTACTTCTTTGAAGAGTTTATCCTGTTTATTTTTGTTAAATGTAAACATAAAATTCTTTCTCTCTTAATATATCTCTAATTAATATTTATTTTGTTTTTTTACATTTTTTATATTTCTTATATTTCATATTTTAATTTGTAATATATAATTTAAGCGAACAAAAGCAAACACATATTTTTATTAGAACTATAAAAACTTAATATTAAAAATAGCTGACAATGAATCATAAATAAATGCATATCCTAAGTAATCCTAATTATTAAAAAAAACAAATCAATAAAGCTAATCAGAAAACAACGTGGCTATAAGAACTAAATCCTTATCAAACTTTAAAAAAAAAATTGTTTTTGAGTTCTCAATTTTCACTTGTATCATTCTCAGTTTTTTTTTGTTGAAGAACATTGATCTTCATCTGACGTTGAACTTGATATTTCTTCTCTGCTTCTGGATGATGGAGTTCGTGCAAATTCTTCTGTTGCTTCTGATTCGAAAACTTTACAATAGGTGACTGCAAAAATAAACAACCGGCGGATTAAGTAATGTTATCAATGCATAATAAATTAAATCATAAAAGAATACTATCATCACTATAGGCAGTTTTGCAAATTTTTCAATCATATTTGCATCATTAAGTCTTCTTCAATTTGGGCATGAATCATTTTTCCCTATAACCAAAAAAAAAAATAATAACGATAACTTAAATGTCTTAATATTCAAACTAGATTAAGATCCGCGCCTTGCGCGGAATGAACATTACATGTATATATATATATATATATATATACATACATATATATACATTATTTTTATGTATATATTTTTATATATTATGAAATAATAAATATATATTTAATAATTAAAATTCTCTAACTGTTACATATATAGTTAAATTGGTGCAAATACATAAATAAATCTTATTATCCCAAACAATCATTTTTTTATTTTATATGGTATATAATTAAAATAGATTGATATTAACATATATAATGTATTTTTAATGTTGAGATCTCTTAAATGATATTTTCTACTCATATGAGTTTTGATCATTTATATATTTTAATAACAAAAACTTTAAATCATTGATAAAAAATATTGTGGGATTAATAGTTTTGTAATTTATAAATTAATGAATAATGCAAAGTTTAAAAGTTAAATATTAAGTTCTAAATATTGGTTCATAGTTTTTACTAAATATTTTGTTCAAAATGTTTTTTTGAAATTAAAATATTTATGTAATTTAAATGGTATGTATTTATTTAAACGTTATATATATATATATATATATATATATATATATATTAATTTTAATATTTATTAAATGAGGTTTTTTACTTATAAGATTTTGTATTATTTGTATTTTCTCTTAACAAAAATTTTAAACCATAAATCACAAAATTGTGAATGTGAAACTTTTAACAGTTTTAGTAATTTATAATCATTTTGCTTAAATAAAAAATATAACATATACAGAAAAATAAAATTCTATTATATAGTTAATATGAATGTTTAATTATTTGAATGATTTAATATTAAAAAATATGATAGAGTATGTACTATATTTTATTTAACTTTTATTGTTCAAAAATTATTAATTATCATATATATTTTAGCCATATTAAAAAATCCGTAATTTTCTATTTAAGGAAAGAAAGAAGAACATTAATAATGAATTAAATTTATGGTTAGTTTAATAAAAAGTTTCTTATATATTTTGATGGACTAACTTATTTTCTTTAAGAATTCTAAGACTCATTGTGGTGATGACACATGGCTACTAAAAAATGTTATAATGCTTATCAAATAATATATAGGGGATACAACATATATCATGTACATAACGATTAAGAACAAACTTCTTCGTCAATCAACACCATCTCATAAGTGTTTCCAAAACTCTTGTAGATCTTCCAGAGTACCAAAACCTTAACTTTGATTTTATGTGTTTCATCAGCGGAATCAATGTTTTTCACAAGAACAAAAGAGTTTTTCTTTATAGAATTGACATTGCAATAAACTTTCTAGAACTTTCTAAAACTTGAGAAACTTTAATATGCTTAGTCAATTATGAAGCTGTGTATCATATATATATATATATATATATATATATATATATATAGGTAAATGT
>JABAYD010008151.1:0-10666 GCA_014822095.1 Diplotaxis tenuifolia | reverse complement strand
TACATATATATACACAATTGAGTGAAAATAAAATTAACATATATATATAGCATAATTGGTCTAAATTACGTGAGAATCAAATCTTTTCCATATATTTTTGTTGCCTTGTGTTTTTTATTATGGTTTTTGTACAAATTATTTTGTGTTTATCTATTAATAAGAAATATAAATAACATATAAATAGCATAATAGATCTAATATTAAAATATTTAATAGTTTACCATAAATAAATATTTATATGGAAAATTGATATTAATGAAAGATAAGTTATTTTTATTACCATATTTAAAATCCATGCAAGAAAACTTAAATTTTTTAAGAAAATTTTACATCTCCCAATTAATACAATGCCATATCATTTTTGAATGTACCATGTCATTTTTTTGGTTGATGAGAATATATAATGTCATATTTGTTTCCAAAAATCGCTTCGCAAATATAATCTAGGGGATATGTATCAGGGGTTCCCTTTACAAGCCTTTTTGTGTATAAGCTGTAGCAAAAGGCCCGTACGGCCCAAATATATGCGTTTAAAACTTACATCGGCAACAGAGTTGAAAACAGAGAGATCACGAACAGAGAGAGATCATGGACAAGTTTGATTATATACAGGCTTCATTAACTATTTTAGTTTACATATAGCGGCTTGCTAGTCATTTTCATGATTCAGAATAAATATTTCTACCGTACACACATGAGAATGTGTAAAATCTTATGGAACAAGAACATTCATATCATTTATTGGATATACATTACTATTGTAGTAGTTTAATTAGTTGTAGGCCATAAAAACAGCATAATGTTTTACTCTGTTGAGCATAACTTGTTGAAGAAGGAAATAATCTCCTCGGAGACTTGTTTAGACTTCTCTTGCTGGATAAAATGATGACCATCCTCAATAACAACAACCTCAAGATTAGGCACAATACTCTTAAACATCTCTCCTTCCACATACTTCATCGTCTCACCAGCTCCAATATCTTTGTCTCCGGCGATAAACTTTGTCGGAACAACAATCTTGGAGCCTTCCCACGGCGCCAATATCTCCCAGTTCCTGAAAATTTGCTCACACTTTCACATAGCTGCTACTAACAATAAGGACACTCTTATCTACAGATTTGAAAACTTACAGATCCATGGCTCTATAGTAATTCAACGGGCCAGTGAAACCAGACTTCTGAAACTTATCTGCATAAACCTGAATCTCTTCTTCGGTTATCCACTCTGGAATCTCTGATGGAATCTCAAGATCATCGATGATCTCTGTACCAGGAGGCGCCACCATGAAATCTGTTCTCGTTGTTAGCAAGAACTTCTTCATTACTGTTTTACAGTCATGCTTGGCAAATGCAGCCTCAGCTCTTCCCGGTTTCTTATCAAACAAGGAAACTAAATCAAACGAAGATGATAGAAACAAACTACAAATCTTGAAAGTTACCTGAAACTGAGTGAGGTATAACCCATCTCCAAAGGTTTTGGAAAACTCTGAAGGTTTGAGGTTTGGATCTCTTGGAGAATACGGAACAGAGAGACTTATGAAACCTTTGACTCTGTCTGGTCTAAACAAGCATAGAGACCAACCTATGACTGATCCCCAGTCATGTCCAGCCACAAAAGCCTATTTGTAACAGTAAGATAATGTAAATGTTTCGACGGTTTGATTCTCAGAATATGATTAGTTTAACCCTAAGCTGCCCTGGGACTGGGACGGGGACTGGGACTAGGACGGGACCGGAAACTGGGACGGGAGCTGGGATACGTCAAACTTAAAAATTATAGATACGGGTACGACATAAAAACGGCTATATCTTTATATATATATATATATATATATATCAAAATATTAGAATCTCTCACATATTATTCATCAGTTTTAAAAACAGTCATAAGGCAACAGAATAAGGCAAACATCTACTACTTATATCACCAATAATGAAATAAACAATTAAACAAACGATAATATTCAAAACTAAACATACATCAACAACAAAGCAAACTACACCAAACAGAACACCACTAAAGATAAGCAGACATTTTGACCAGAAAAAAAAAGATAAGAAGACACAAGAAGAAAGCAGAAAAAGGCATGTATGTTGTTTATCATCAGAAACACATGAAATCACATATTCGTCTACAGAAAACACACAGAGAGAAAAACCTGAAAGTACATAAAAATTAAAAAGAGACAAAAAGAATAAACATGCAAACCAATGACATCAGCGACGAGCTGGCTCACAGTGTAAGACTCGTAGCTTGGAAGAAAATCAGAGTCGCTGTAGCCTCTGAGATCCGGAGCGACCACGTGGTAGCCATGGCACGACAGGAAATCGATCTGGTGACGCCATGAGAACCATGTCTCAGGGAAGGGAGTAACAGAACCAAAGGTCGTCCTTCGTCACCTTTCTCAGCTACATTTAACCAAATCCCATTTGTCTTGATCTTCTTTTCTCTAACTAAGCTTGTCATGATTCTTGATCTGATTTGAGAGATGAAAAACCAGCAACCTAGTGTATAACTTTATTACAAGACTGAGGTTTTGAATGTACGTAAAAAATACTAGTCATGACACTTGTTTCAGGCTCTTCCAGTTGCCGTAAATAAAAGATTCTAGACAAGTTTATGAAACAAGAAACAAATGACTGATTTAATAAAGACTAGACACGTCAAGTAATTCTGGTTCTTACAGACAAAAGCAAGTAAATCTCGCCAACACAAAAAAAAAGCGTAGGAGCAAAACCTAACTCAAAGGAAAAGAGAAGAGATTGTATTCTCTATTTTTTTGTTTGTTTGTTGAAGGAAAGCAATTCAAGAAGACATTGATTTCTTCTTCTCTTCTTCGAGTCGCTGAAGCTCAGCTAGTCTTTCTTCCCAGGCTCGATCCCTTGCAACTTTAGCCATCTTGCGTTCAACTTCCTTGATTCTCTTCTTCCTCTTTGCTTCTTGCACCAGTGCCTGCCTCTTCTTTTTCTCAGACTGTGAAAAGCAATCAATTTAGGAAGACTACTCTCATTAGAAAACCACAGTACTCATTGGTATAAAACTATGTTATAAACATTGCAGACTGTTTCTGGCAAGAAATGGGATAAACCAGAGATACAACCTATGGAGTTTATTCAAACAATCAGTAGATCTAACACACAAGCTACACTGTTTCTTCAGGAAATGGAACAAAACAGAGAGATACATCCATCAATTTTCCCATCAGGTACAGCGAGTTTCTCAACAATGATATACTTTGTTCTATGGATACAAATTTCCAAGATCTCTCATCAGAAGATTGCTCCAACAATCACCAGGAATATATATATATATATATATATATATATATGCAAAAGATTTGATGTTAAAACAAAGTTGAAAGAAAGCAGACATACCAGTATGAAAGCACGGCGCTGGCCTATGCGCTTCTTGGCATTCCTTCTTTTGAGACTACCGTTATTGGGATTGTTTGAAGCAATTGGTTCCCCAGGAGTATACTGAACATATGCATAAGGCCCTGCAATTTTCCTCAACTTCTTCAGTTATTCATCCAAAAACAATACATTTGCCGTCTACATCAACTTCACTCTCAAGTTTGGATTTAACAGAATCATACGAAACCCTAGTTAAATGGATACACTAACTCGACTTCAATAACACATCTCTCAACAAAGTATCAATCTTTAAGCGCAACTACAATGACCTGGAGGTTTAAGTTTGAATCTTTTCTTCTTGGGATGAGTCATGGGTCGTCTCTTCGGGAGCCGTGTATCAGTTAAGCTCAAGCTGTGAAAATGGTTAGCCAATGGAATCCATGGCAACCGAGATCCACCAAAGAAGGCGCATAACTCGGGTTTCGCCGCCGGGATCGCCGGCGTAGAGGAGCAGGTAGCGGCGACACGCGAAACTAGGGTTCTCGACAGTGGACGGAGAATCGATCTAAGAACACCGAAACCCATTTCACCAAAGCATTAGCGGAGGAGATTCCGATCCAGAAGCTGCGCTTTGATTCTCCGGTAAACCGACGACTTTCGCAAAACCTTGAATACCAGTGTAACTATATATTGGGGCTTGTGAGTGTAGCGTTACTAGGTTTGATACTTCTGAATTGGGCAGCCCGTAACACATGCTTTACTCACATTTTACGGGTTTTAATTATATTGAATTATACGGATTTTTTTTTATTCTATTAAGATCAAAATCAGGTTGATTCAAAATAAAATAAAATAAAATGTTTTAAAAAGATTTAAATTTTGAGAAGATTTTTTTTTTTGGTCAAAATTTTTGAGAAGATTTAGTTTCTTGATTTCTGGGTTGATTTGGTTCTTTTTTTTTTATCCTCGAAATAGCTCCTAAAGACATATGGATAGATTTTGAGATTTTAATATATTGTGGATATTTAGATAGTAAATGTCAGAGCCAAAATATGTCTAAATCTTAAAAATTTGTATCACTCGGATCACTTGCTCGAATACCTGATCGGGTATCAAATCAATACCTACAAATAACAATGGGCAGGAACTCTTAAATATTTTGGCCATATCTGAAACTAAATCGAATCAAATTTTATTGATACCAGTCTGGGAATTTTAGTTCTAGTTCTTATGCCCAGCCCTGATTAATGCAAAAAAAATGTGTTTTATTTTTAAAGATATCGAGATGGAGAGAGACGTGCGTCCTAATTTGTATACCACTAAAGAATCCGTGTCAAAGTATGCCACATAAGGAAAGCAAATATTATAACCATTAACGACACTAATTCCAATATGAAATCCATTATGTAAAATATGGACATTGTAATTACCTGATTGATATAGATTTAAATATCCAGTATTGATCATCGAAACCAATATATAAATAGACAGCCCACTCTTGTTCATTTTGCAAAGAAAAACAAAACTCTCAAATCCTTATAGTTTTCTTAACGAGTTCATCAAAAAATGACAAGCATGTTCCCCTCTAAGTCGTTCGGCAACAAGGCTGGTCCGTTTTCAACCTATCATATTCTTGCCATTTGTATGTTACTTTTTAAAGATTATTTTCTTGCAGACTTGTGGGTTCAAAGTGAACACTAACTCACCCGAGTGGCACAAGAGCATAAGGAAAATCCTCAAGAATATCAAAGGTTTGTACTTTCAATTTTCAAACACACCATTTGTATACGGTCTAAATATTTTGTTTTTCTGATTATGGTTTTTGGTTTATATATGATTTAGGAGGAAACTTTTGGATAGACGTGGACGAAGGAATGGCTTACGTGACGGGTCAAGGGGACCCAAACAAGCTTTTGAAATTGATGGCTTCAAGGAGAGGCAAGGAGACTGAAATGGTCTTTGTGAAATCCGAAATGCATCATCATCATGATCATTCCAATTTGGCAACAACTATCAAAATTCTTACTTTGGCCAATCAACGCCTTATTGGCCTGGCGATATGAATTTGAGCTACCATCCGTCATCTTCTCACGGTTTCTACCCTTCACGCCCGCCGGCGATGCAACTTTACCAACATCAGTATCCTTATTCAGGTGGATATGGTTACAGTTATTGTTAAGAGCTTTATGATATATATGGTGTTTCTGACATGTTTTATATATGTTTTCTTAATTGTTTTCAAATCTTTATCGAGTTTTTGTAGTCTTTTTTTTTGAGTCATTACAAGTCTGAATTAGGTAAAAATATATTTGGAAAGACACATAAAGAAAAGAATGAAAATTGGAAGTTTTCCTCTGCGGAGCACCCCTACGGAGCACCCCAGGCATGCTTTCGACTTTTAAGAAAACTTCTCATTAACTTCGGGATTTGCCCTATCTTTTCTATTTTCTTCTCCCAGTCGCATGTGGCTTTTAGATATATTCATTTCTTATTTTTCCTCTGGACACAAGAAACCATTGGGGATTTTGGATTGAATATTTTGTAACTTTGAGGGAGAAAAATCTCTACAACCTTTCGAGAAGATTTCTAAACTCTCTTACTTATTATTTATTGATTCAGACATGTGTTATTCATCTATTATCTCTATGTTTTTTTTTGTTTGTGGCTGAGTAGTCGATTGTTTAGTCTAGGGTGATAGGAGATCATAGATTCATGAGCTGAACACAAATAAGGATTTATGTTTTGATTGTCTTCATTCATTGTTGAGCTTACTGCCTGCATTAAACTAGATATGTTTAATACAACTATTCGAACAACATAAGTCTTAATATAAGTCTGAAAATAGATTAGTTAAAATGACAAATATTGACAAAACTCAATAATGAAAAAAGACTCAGCTTCTTCATATTTTGTCATGCATTGTATAGTCTTTCCAAGAGCACTTTGTTAATAAGATCAGCTTATAAAGGAGTATTCTATACTTTTCATGATTTCAAATATATTATTGCACTAATCATTTATAATTACATGGTAATGCAGAACAATGACAAGTAAAACTTCCTTCGGAAATTAAAATTATACGTAAAACTAAAAAATGTTAAAATCACGAAAAGTAGAACTATGAATACAATTGGTAGTACCAGAAACTTATGTATAACTAAGAGCAAATATTTTGGAGGGAAATTAAATTTTTAGTTTCGCGCAAAAACGAAAATACCCAAAATTTTCAATTATTTGGGTCAAAAATTAAATTCCCTCTGCTCTTCTTTTCTGGTCTCCTCTCGTCTCGTTTTTTCCCATCCACTTTTTCACTTCCCAACTACTCTCGCTCTCTACTTTCGCGAAACCACATCTCCTCCATACATTATCTTTTCATCCATTCTCTTTCTCTTTCTACTATACACTCCTGAAGATCCAAGATTTGACTCTTTCCCCTTTCTACCCTATATTCTCTCTACTCTCGCTCACCATGACTCATCCGTATGAAGAGATGAAGAAGCTGAAGGAACACTACGACATGTTAGGGTTCATTTGAGATGCCCAATATGGAATTCCAACCCATTGCCCATGTGGTGGTGAAATAAAGAATGATGTTTCTCCAATTCCGAAGTACAAATCAGATTCTGATACCTTGCCAGGGAGTAGGTACTTAGTTATTCAATCTATATATTTCTTATTTATGATTTCAATCTATATATTTCTTATTTATGATTTCATAATATGTAAAAATATAAAATAAATAATAGTATACAAATATAGTAGATAAAATATTTATTCTGCGCAAATCTTATATAAAAAGTTTGGAAAATAAAATGAAATACAATTTTATTTGTATGATTTCACCATATACAATAAAATGGCGAATGAATAATATATAAAGCAAAATCCACGATACTTACAACTTATTCCCCTACCATTTATAAATTATTATATAAACGATCTCAATATCTATTTAATTTACAGACCGACTAATACATCAATTGATTTTCTTCATATCTATATATATATATATATATATATATATATATATATATTTTAAATTCACTCCGCGCAAGGCACAGATCTTATCCTAGTAAGATAAACTAGTAAGATAAGTAAAAAGCTAAAATGGTCTGTTAAGCTAAATGTTTGTTAATGGTAGACTGAACCTCATATTTTTTTGCCCCAATAACTTTGTCCACAATCGCCCCTTCATGAATATCAAGGTTGGCATGGCCTCAATGGCTCAGTCACTAGAAATTGACTGTTCCACAAAACAAAAAGTGATTAGTGAGATCTTTGATGGTAGCTAGGAAATAAAGAGAAAACTCGTTGATTGTTTTGGTTACCTTCAATTCGTCAATATCAACCTTGAGGAAAATCACATTAGGGAGTTTCTTAGCTAAATCAGCAAAGAATGAAGCTATGAAGAACATGGTCCACACCAAGAGGCCGTAAAACGAACCACCACCTTCAACAATTTTTTTCATTTCAGTAAAAGAAATAATAATAATAAAATAATGAAAAGACAAGTTAAATCATACAAGCCGGTCATGTGTTAAAACTACGAATCCCCTGTATATTATATGTGAAACATTATACCGTTTGAATTAGCCATGTGTCATCAACACAAAGATTCTTGAAATGCTTAGAAAATTAGATTGGTTCATATAAATATATAATAAGCTTTTTATTATGCTAACAATAAATTAGTTATTAATATTCTTACATAAAATTCCAGAATTTCCTGATATGGCTAAAGTATATATGACAATTAATCATTTTAAATAATAAAGATTTGAGAGAGAAATAGTATATCCCTTATCATTTTTGTTTAATTTTAAAATATTGAAAAAATAAACTATCTCATTAACCATATACTAAAAAATTGAGATTTTTTTTCGTATATGTTATATTTTGTATTTTTTAAAACGATTATAAATTACTAAAACTGTTAAAATAATCACATTAAAGTTTTTCCTAAAATGTTTCTACTGACAAGAACAAATAATCACACAATCATATAAGTAGTAAGTCTTATTTAATATTAACAAATATTAAGATTACAATAATATTAGTATAGATATATTAAAATAAGATTGACGTATATATATATATTTATATCTTTTAAATTAAACTATTATCATATAAAATAAATAAATATTTTTTTTAACATTGTTTTTGATAAAAACTAAAAAATATTGAAAATTTAATTTTAAATTTTAAATCTTACATAGGGTTTTAAAAAATATAAATTATTAAAACTATTAAATAATCCATAATGAAGGTTTTATTATCAATGATTTATTTTTTTTGTTATAAAAAAGATACAAATGATCAAATAACAATATGGACATAAAACATTATTTAATAGATATTGATATTAAAAACAATATATACACATATATATATATATATGTTAAATACCATCTAAATTTATTTATATATCATATAAAATATAAAAATAGTTGTTTAGATTAATAAAATTTATTTATGAGTTTGCACCAATTTAATTATAAATATAATAATTACTGAAATATTAATTTATTTAATATATTATTATTTTATAATATATAAAATATATAATATTAAAATAATTATATATAATATTCATCTCGCGCAAAGCGCAGATCTTAATCTCGTAACTTAATAAAGTCATGGCGCCACATTTGCTTTCTTAATAAACATTTTTACTATAGTAAGGGGGTCAGCTGACCCCATTAAAATGAGCAAATAGTTTCTTTTGTTTAAGAAATAGTAAAGAATATTCAGCACAAGCAGTGGTAGCGATAGTTCTGAACCCCTAAACTTAAAGTTCAACTAGATTTAAACCCGCACGTCCGTGCGGATATTTTGAGAAATATTATCTTGCTTTAATTTAGTAAATTTTATTGATATAAGATATTTTTGGATGTTATGATATTAAGTTTTATTTTTTTTCAATTAAGACTTCAAAATATTAGCTTGCTCTAATTTATACAACATATATAATATATCATTTGAGTTTGAAACCTTATATGAATTTTTATTTTTTTGTTACTACATTAATATATTATTTTCTAAAATATCTGAATTTTGGTATAATTTTCTCAAGATATTTCTCTTAAGTAAAATAAAAATAATTTTATAGTTAAAATTTAATTTGTCACTAATATTTTAAATAAATTACTAATTTTTTATAATTTTCTAATAACATATTTTTAAAAGAGTATATGAACGAAGGTTATTATATACTTTATATTTTTGTATATAAAGATTTTTAAACAAAATATTGTTGAAATTTTCAAAATAAATAGAAAGATAATATATAGTTGTGGATATGAAAGCTTAACTTATTTCAATACATTTATTTTTGTATAAAAATATTATATAGTTTACGAATTTCAATTTTAATGATGAGTGATAATTTATTTAAATGATATAATTTAATAATATAAAATTTTTTAATTTGTCTATTTAATAAAATTTTGCCATATATTTATATCATATAGAACTGCTGTTTTTATATAATACATAATATACTTATAGATTTTTTTTTGTTTTATAATAAAACTTTAGTAAAGATTGATTTATAATGATATTATATTACTAATTATAAAAAATTTTAATTTGTTATTTTATAAAAAAAATATTTAAATTTAAAGTAAGATTTTGCTAGATTCGTTTTCAACAGATTTTGTAATACTAAAAAAAGTAATTGATAGTTGGTTTATTGTTAATTTAAATAATCAAATATGTCATATTAACTTTTTTTTTAATTGGTTCTATTATGACTTTTTAGTAGTAGATAAAAATAGAACTTAAAATAATATATTAGATTATAGAATAGTTGTAGTTAAGTTATGTTATATATATTATTTATTATAATAGTGTAATTATGAATATGCGTTATGTATATATAATTATAATGGAAATAGTATTTCATAATTTATAATTTAAAAATGAATTAATATTTATTTATAATAAAATTTAAAACTAATTACGAATTTATATTATTTAAAATAAATAAGAAAAAAAAATTTAAAAGATATTGTCAAAACAGTAGTAGAAAATATAATTGGTAGTATCTTTTGATATCTTATTTTGAAAATATTTAAATAATATATTAAGATTGTATATATTTAATAATAACTAAATTTGTTATAATATATTAAAAATTAAATAAATAAAATGGATCAACCTTGACTATTTGTAGATAGATAAAAATAGAAATCTGTTTTAATAGATTAGATTCTCCAAACTGACACTTTCCTCAGTTTGTTTTTGCAGATTTTTTTTTCTTATTTAATAATATGCTAGATAGTGGCTCTCACCTTGTACAGATTGATATATAT
>JABAYD010008150.1:0-15097 GCA_014822095.1 Diplotaxis tenuifolia | reverse complement strand
AAAATCCTGAAAAATCTGCAAAAACATGAACTATATAGAGTTTTATTAATTTAGACATTCTTTCTATTTTCTTAAAAACAAAATGTATGTACAATTTATATTTTGGATATTTTAAATAATGATTAAATTATATTTTTAATATATTTTTTAAAAAAAATTGTTTAAATACATGATAAAATATTTATATTATGAAACATAACTGGTCTATAAAATAAATTTATTAACCCTGATAACTCAGCTTATTGAAAAACCTGCAAAACAAGACTATATATAAAGTTTATTCATTTTAGACATTCTTTCTATTTTTTTTTAAAAAAAATGTATATAAAGATATGTTTAAATATTCGTGATTATTATTTATATTACGAAACATAACCCTTTCTTATGTATTTCCTCGGCCTGAAAAAGTAATTAAAAAGCTGAAAAGAGAAAAACAAAAGAGAGAAAGAGCTTTGCTTCTTCCTTCTTCCATCTCCACTCCCATGTTCAGCATCCCAAGCTAAACGATCTCCTTCAACTTTTTGGTAAATTTTTTCTTTCTCTTTTCTTCGTAACTCGCAGATTACCTGAAGAATTATATCGGACAAAGCTTCTTCACGTAAATTTTTAATGTTTTTTTTTCCTCTAGATTTTCAACCTCGAATTCTGTTTTTAACGGATCTGTTATTAGTCTTTAGGATCTTCTAAAAGAGCTTGGATTAAGCTAGATTTTCTACAAGGTTTAATCAAGATTTTATTTGTGTGTGTTACATCTATAATAATCTGTAAGTATTGTCTCTGTATCTTCCGATTGGTTGATTGTTGCATCAGCTTTGTCGTGATTGGCTAACCTCTCTGTTTGTGTCTTCTTCAGAGCCTGACAGTTTTTAATCAGCTCTTTTTTTCACATTTAGGGGTTTGCTTTGCTTTAATTAAAAAGAGATGAGTTACACGAGCACTGAGAGTGACCATAACGATAACGGAACCAGATGGGAAGGAAATGGGCTCAAGAAAGGCCCATGGAGTTCATCTGAAGATGACATTCTTATTGACTACATTCACAAACATGGAGAAGGTAACTGGAACGCTGTGCAGAAACACACGGGCCTCTTACGTTGTGGTAAAAGCTGCCGTCTTAGATGGGCTAATCATCTCAGGCCAAACCTGAAGAAAGGAGCTTTTAGCCTTGAAGAAGAGCGGCTCATTGTTGAGTTGCATGCTAAGATGGGAAACAGATGGGCGCGTATGGCTGCTCATGTAAGTCTTTGTTTTATGTAACTAAATGGTTCTATGTGTGCGTGAATACTAACTTTAGAGTTTTCCTTCTTTTTCCTTAGTTGCCTGGCAGAACAGATAATGAGATAAAGAATTATTGGAACACTCGCGTCAAGAAGCGAGAACGAGCTGGCTTACCACTTTATCCTCATGAGATGCGTGTTGAAGAACTGGAATGGAGTCATAGTAGAATTTTGGGAGAAGATAGAAGGTTGCAGTTTGAGAGTTGTGACTCTAATGTCTTCTTTGACGGTCTTAACTTTGTTACCGATGCTTCTGACCTAACGTGCAATCTTCTGGGAGATGGTGCAAGTTCTCCTTCATATGGAAACTTCTTGACACCAATAGTTCCCTCCTCTAAGCGTCTTCGAGGATCTGAAGCGTTGTATCCTGAACAGTTCTGCCAGAACACAGATCAACAGGAGATTCCCAAAACTTGCACTTTCTCTGTTCCTTATATGATCCCAGATAGCCATACCTTTTCGGATGGCATTGTTCCTACTTCGAGCCCCACGTTTGGGGCAGTGAAGCTGGAGCTCCCTTCATTCCAATATTCAGAAGCTACATTTGATCAGTGGAAGAGATCCGCATCTCCTCCACACTCTGAGCTTCTTGATCCTTATCTTCAGTCTCCACCACCAATGGGGAGAGACGAGTTAGATTTTGTTTCGAGTTATGATACTGGTCTGCTTGATATGTTGCTTCTGGAGGCCAAGTGCAGAAACAGTAGTACAAAGAACAGTTTGTACCAGAGTTGCGATTCAACGGCTACATCTGGTGTCGTAGGCGAGGTTTGTGTATCCCAAATTAAAGCAGAGGAGTTTGAAAATTCATTTAAGAGTTTGGTCTATTCAGGGATTTCAATTTCCTCACAATATAATGCAGATGGAGTTCCACTAAGTGAGTACACCTTACCCTCAGCTTAAAGTAGTTTATTTATTAGATCTTCTTCTTATTTGGTAACATGTCTTTACATCTTGATAAATCATATCTTGCATATATTTGTTTATTAATTATTATAGCTTAGATTTTGAGCAAGATCAAGAAACTCACATATGCGAATGAAAACTATGCAGGGCAGAGAGAAAAAGAGCAGAAACCCGTCTTGGATGTAACACGGCCTGATGTTTGGCTTGCATCTAGCTGGCTCGACCATGGTTTAGGGATAGTTAAAGAGACGGGTACCGTGAGCGACGCACTTGCGGTTCTCCTCGGTGATGACGTAGGTAATGACTATACGCAGATGAGTATTGGGTCTTCCTCAGGAGTTGTTGGGTCTTGTCCTTGGAGCAATATGCCTCCTGTCTGCCAAAATGACTGAACTACCCTAACCAGCGTAAGAAATTCTCTAATCCATTGGTCACAGTCAGTTCTTTTTGGGCTAGCAACTGCCAATGTAAAACAGTATCTACTCTTTGTGTCTTTTCTTCACAGCCGACACTCTTCTTGTTGGCTTTTGTACCAATAACCATACAACGACTCATCAAGAGGATGAAATGGTTGATTTTGTAGAACTGCTTTTTGAAGACTATTATTATACATTCATATAAAATTTGATCTAATGAAATGACTCTCTTTATTTTTTTCTGTCACTTTGATTTTTATTCGCTTTGGTTCAGACACAGAGCAGACAAAATAGATAAATAGGAAAAGATTCGGTTGTTAAATACTCTTATTTAAGGAGGGAACATCAAATGTAGGGATAGTAGCATGATGATGTATATGAATAGTAACAAAAATTAAGTGAAGGTCTTCTCGGTCGAGACAAAATTGAGTCAAGGTTCTTATGCAGTGGATTTCTTGCTTCTGATGACGTCCTTTAGGCCAGTAAACTTCTTCTTGCATTGGCTCATCGTTTTCCCTGGAACAGCTGTTGCAACTCTCTCCCATCTTTGGTTTGTCTCCTTAGGGAACGTCTTCACAGCACAGAAGACAACCGTCTGGGTCTGAACCAGCGGCAGAGTTGTCGTTGTTGTTCTCTCTTTGCTCTTACCAGAAGACTGTTATGTGGTTTCTGATTTGGTTGAGTTGTTGTCTTAAAGAGGCGTGGTTAGTATTATAGGTTCTCCGAGTTCCTCTCGTGTAGAAAGAGGAGAGGCCATTGGCTTCTGCGTAGAAGTATCTACCATTGAAAATCCATTCCATTGGCTTCTACATGACCATTCTGCTACTTGAACGACTTCTTTTTGGTCTCGGTTTCATCATCGTAACTGCTGTTCAGCCAGTTTCAATCATTCCTTGTTTTCCATCGGAACTGCTCAGTGTTTAGTGACATGCACAGATCTTCCACGTGTTCACAAAAATGCCAAGCAGACGCTGAGACAGAACATGCGCAGAGAGAGTTTTGAGCCGACTTCGTTCTTTGCGCAGTATCTTCTTCTCTTTCTCCTTGGCTCTCTTTTGCTGCTGAGCAGCCTTTGCAGCAAGCATAGCTTCTTCTTCTTTACGCCTTGCCTCTTCCTCGATAGCTGCAGCAGCTTCTTCGCTCAACTTCTTCTTGGCCATAACTTTAGCGTCTTTCTTTTGCTGCTTCTTCGTGTTCTCGCCCTCCTTTCTTGGGTATTTCTTATATGCATTGTCAACAAGAGTCCTTATCCTAGCATATTCCTCCTTTCTAGCTTTCTGAAATTTTCTTGCATTCTCTCTTTCCATCCACCTCTTTTTATCACCACGAGATTTTTTTATCTCAATATCGAAACTCTCTCCAATATTTTGAAAGCGTACCAAAAGTTGTGGTAGCTATCAACAAATTTAGCTGGTGTATTTTCATCTCCCAAATCTGGTAAACCGACCACCTTGCGTTTACTCTTAAATGCTGGACCAAACACCTTAAACAAGTCTTTCGGTGCACAATCACTAGGGACTTCGTCATCAAACCCATTCGTAGAGTCAAATATTCTTCTCTTTGTTGGGTCCATCACAACCTCATATGCTTCTTGAATCAACTTGAAGTGATACACAAGCGCAACTTGTTTTGGCTTCTTTTGCTTCTTCAGTCTCTTCAGCAAGAAGGAGAGTAGCAATTTTATCAGGGTGATGCTTCAGAGCAGCCTTATAATAGCTTTTTCTAATTTGATCCTCGGTTAAAACAACATGTAGTGATCATGTTGTTGCTTCCCTGACTTCTTTGTGCCTTTGTTGTTATTGTTGTACGAATCAAAGGAATATCTTCCTTATCCTTCTCGTTTGCCACTTTCTGATCGGGTGTATCTTCTTTACTGTCTGTGTCTTTCCTTGCATGACCAGTAGACTCACAGTTGGAACAAGCATATAATGATTTTCAATCAAACCGCTCCCCATAATAAGTTAGTAGCTTTAGCTTAAAAGCTGAGTTAATCCCATTAACTCTGCATGATGAAAAATCGTATCGGAGCTCCAAATCAACCTTTACTCTAAAAGTGAGCACCAACGTTTATACCTGCCGCAAAAGGTTAAACCTCTTAGACAGCAATATACATAGATAAAAAAAAATACTTAGAAGTTTGCATTGACAGAGATAAAAACAATTCCATATAAGTAAAAGATTTAGCCAGAAAGTAGATAAAAAATCTCACATAAACTTTTTACTTCAGATTCACTAGGAAGGAGATCAAAGGCTCGTGAAACAACAAACATTTTGGTTGATTATGAAGTAAAATAGTACCAAGCAATCATAACACAAGGAACAGTGTTACTGAGCCAGAAATGTACACACAAAACCATTGTTTCAAGTACATAAATAAACCATAAGCAGCTAAAACAACATCTAGTTATAATAATCATCATACTTGACATCATCTACATCAACAATAAACCCAGTAAAAAAAACCCCTAAATTTCGTCTTTTCAACAAAGCGCTTAACACGATCTAGAAAAACCTAATAAACAACTCAAAAGGAAAGAACAATTAGCTCTCTAACCAAAAATTTGAGCTCGCCGTCCCAAGATTAGCCTGCCGGAAGTGTCTCCTCCGAAGTTATCGCAGTCCCGAAAGAGACGGCGAAGACTAGAGAGAAGTTCATTAACGAGAGAAGAGAGAGAGTTTACTTAAAAATGAAAAGTCAACTAAAGTTTGGACCCACCCCTTGTTTATTTTAAGCTCAATTAAATTTCAGGCCCATTAAAGGATAAGATTCGGCCCATCTAGAAACACTAGACCAAGATAGAGAGGTGAGCATCTATTAAAAGGAAGTTAACTTATATACAATCTGCAAATGCTCTAACGCTGTCATCGCCCCCGATCAGTCTTCACGTCTCTTCTTCTTCGTTTTCGTTGTTACCATCGAATCCAAATTTCAGTTCGCCGGAGAAACTTGCCGAGTAACAAATCGGAGTAACCGCCAGCTCAATCTCTGGTGAGCCGAAGTTTGTTTTCTCACATCGTTGCTTTTTTTTTCGAGAATCCTTTGCTCGATGGTTTATCGACCTCAATCTTGTGATTCGTGAAGTGCTGAAGATGGATGATTGATCCACTTGCTGTGTTTTTCCTTCAAATGATTAGGATATGATAGAAACTATGAAATCTAGGTTTTCTATCTGCTCATTTAGGCGTTTCTGAGTGTTTATGTTTGTCCTTGGCACCTTGCACTCCATCGAGTGTTTAAGATGATTCATCGCCGCATAGATATGCTCGTTATTGTTTCACCAACACACTTTCCTTGCGCTGTGGCAGATTGATATTGCCAAATTTGCGCATAATGTGATAATATGACTTGATGATGTGACCTAAGTTACAGTAGTATCTGATTGTGTGTGTGTGTGGCTTGTGTTCTCATATAGAGTTACTTGTGTAAGTCTGGCGTTTTTTTATGACTAGTTTGAGTATATACATGGGTGGTGTGTGGCAACTGAAGTTTGGTTTTTGACGTTTTAAACAGAAATCAACTCGGGTAGTGAGCTGGAGTAAGGTGTCCATCATGCAGAGTTAGGAACTTAACTCTGCTATTAGGCTATCACTTTTTTTTTTCAACTACTACTTGTGTACTTCACTCTCTCTCTCTCTCTCTCTCTCTCTCTTGTCCTCTGTTGTATGAGATCTAAGTGATATTTACTGGTAGCTCACTGGATTTGTATATTGTTAACCGATACTGCACTTTCTTCATTGTTAATATCGTTCCATCTCTATTTGGATCTTGGTGTTTCATGTTTTCTTAATAAATGTGGGTTGAATTTATGTGAAAATCTGTCAGTTGATGTTACTCCTGCAGCTTGATTGATTCATTGTTATTGTAATGATTCCTTCCCTTCTTTTTTCTTTTTTTTTTTTTTGCCTCTGAACACTTTAGAAATCAGGATACTGTAATAATCTGAAATCTTGTCGATACATTGTTGTTAAAACGGTAGTTGTATCTATTGTTTTCTACCTTTTTGGTCAGATTCTGCTTCGTTACCGATGGAGAGTTTGGCGCAACTTGAGGCACTATGCGAGAGATTATACAATTCACAGGATTCAGCTGAGAGGGCTCACGCTGAAAATAGTCTGAGATGCTTTTCGGTCAACACCGAATATATATCACAGTGTCAATACATTCTCGACAATTCATCAAAACCTTATTCCTTAATGCTCGCTAGCTCGAGTTTGTTGAAGCAAGTGACGGATCACACCCTTCCGCTGAATCTCCGCCTTGATATCAGTAAACTTCATATGCAGTCCTCCAACTCGAATGAGTAGATGTATCTCTTTTCTGGCGTTTAATTTCTTTTTTATTTCTGGTGTTATGTTGGTTTTCTTAGGAGCTTATATAGTGAACTATCTGGCTACAAGAGGACCGAAGATGCAACCATTTGTTATTGCTTCGCTCATTCAACTGCTTTGCCGGCTCACAAAGTTTGGATGGTTAGATGATGATAGATTCAGGGATGTGGTTAAGGAATCAGCAAACTTCTTGGAACAGGTGGTGCATCTTCTTTGGTCTATGGTTTCTGTATTTACATTGTTTAGTGCTTGGTGGACATTTTATTGCAGAAACCCATGTGGATGATACTTTTGTAGAAGTTATAGATTTTGAACACGAGCTTGCTGAAATATGTCTCTTTCATAAATTTTGTTTGAATAGGGTTCATCGGAACACTATGCTATTGGATTAAGAATTTTGGATCAGCTTGTGCAGGAGATGAACCAGGTAAGTGATGTCTGATTGTATATTGTCAATTTAATTACTTTTGTGAAATACTTGCTGACATTTCTTCATTTATCTTTTTCCCAATTCTTAGCCTAATCCAGGACTGCCTTCCACACATCACCGGAGGGTTGCCTGCAACTTTAGGGATCAATCCTTATTTCAAATATTCCGAATAGCTTTGACTTCATTAGGCTATCTGAGAAATGATGGTAATATTATGAACTTACTCTTGTAATGCATTGATGTCATCAACCTATATTGGTGGTTGCGCATGTGTGATTTTGTTGGGTTTAAATGAATGGATACCACTTTTGGAAATTCTAACTGTTGGATGAGTCATCTTTGTCATTTTTTTCTTATATCCCATCACGCGAACTTAGAAAATTCGTAAATGCCATCTTGAAAATATATGCTAGTGCAATGTTTTATAATCGTGGAGTATGTTGCTATCTTTTTTGATGTCTATCTGTTCGTCTAGGCATAGGCTTGGGAATTTCATTTTCTTTTCCCTGTTAGTTCAATAGTAATGTGTCATACATTATTTTTTAATCAGCTACTGGGCGTTTGCAAGAATTGGCGCTTTCCCTTTCATTGAGGTGTGTATCGTTTGATTTCGTTGGAACTTCAATTGATGAAAGCACAGAAGAGTTTGGTACAGTTCAGGTAGAACATTATTATCGTGTTATCTTTTTGTTTGTTTGTCAACGCTTAGTGCCTATGTATTTGTGGTACTCGTTTTTCATAGTGTTATAACTTCTTGTGTAAACCGTTAATTCTTAGATTCCAACGTCTTGGAGGTCAGTATTGGAGGATTCCTCCACGCTGCAGATATTTTTCGATTATTATGGTAGCACAGATTCACCTCTTTCGAAAGAGGTATGTCCATACTGTCCTCTTTTTTCAATTCTTGAAGAGAAAGGCATATAAGCATCTTTTTCATTTAAAGATAAAATGTGAATCCATTTTTTCGTTCATTTTTATCCACCTTTAGTGTGAGGACAGGCGTTTCAGTTGCAGTAATATCATTAAGGATCTGATTCGTAAATGTCCAGTTTGGACGCAATAGGTAGCTAGAGATGATTTGGAATTAGCTATTTGTTAATGTTCCTCTGTTTAAACTTCTAGGCACTTGAGTGCTTGGTGCGATTGGCTTCTGTAAGACGCTCTCTGTTCACAAATGACGCTACCCGCTCAACGTTCTTAGCCCATTTGATGACTGGAACCAGAGAAATTCTTCAAACAGGAAAAGGTATGTTGGATGTGTTGCACTGTACGCACAGTCTCATTTACCAATTTGTAGCCCTTCGTGACTGAATTTCCAGCTTCTTAGTTATGTTGTCTATCAACCTTGTAATCTACGCATGTGTTAATTTTTTCTTTGAATGCATATTTACCCCACGCATCTTAGTTAGCTGATCCCCCTTATATTCGTCAATACAAATTACTTTTGTTGAATCAGGTCTTGCTGATCATGATAATTACCATGTGTTCTGCCGTCTACTTGGGCGTTTTAGGTTGAATTACCAGGTAATTTTCTTTTATAATTCCCACGTTACTGTTTGTATAATCTTATATGTGTCATAACTATAGTTTTATGTCACGATCCATGTAACTGGGTAAATGTACACTTATTCCGTTTTCAATATGCCACAGTCGGACAGATTACTATTCGTGATTACTGATGCTACATGTACTTTTGAATTAAGTGACAGCTCAGAAACAGTTCGTACTATGTTTTTTGTAAATTTAACTTTGTTCGCTTAGGGGAATACATATTTCTCTTGCCTAAATTGTAGTTGACAATAAGGATTGGAGCACTTGTGCTTTGTATTGCTTTGATTTCTCTCTGGACGTTCTTTAGTAATGGTATATTACAAGAGTTAATGCGAGCATGTAATTGTTTCGCTGTGTGGAGTCACTATAAAAAAATTGGAGGTTAATTGGGCATGGTTTGTTGGTTAATATGGTGATAAATTCGTATCTTATGTAATAGTATGTCTGAATTGATCTGCAGCTTTCGGAGCTTGTGAAGATGGATGGCTACGGTGACTGGATACAGTTGGTGGCAGAGTTTACACTAAAATCTCTCCAGTCATGGCAGGTACATTTTCGCAAGTTTATGTTAGTGAATGCATTAGCAAACTAGTTATAGACACTACTTATCTCCTTAAAGGCCAGGCCATTCTCCAACATGATCGATGTTAGTATAGATTAAATGGTTAGCTGACATGGTATCTAGTTAATCCATAAGAGTTTTTTTCTCTCAGTGGGCCAGCAGCAGCGTGTACTACCTTCTTGGAATGTGGTCCAGATTAGTAGCATCTGTCCCATACTTGAAGGGTGATTCACCAAGTCTACTAGATGAATTTGTACCTAAAATCACAGAAGGTTTTATCATCTCCAGATTCAATTCTGCGCAGGTATCACCGCTTATTCCGGAAGGTTTCAAGTTCAAAATTGTAGTTTTTCTTTGATATGTATTCCTCTTTCCAGGCTAGTATCCCCGATGATCCGACTGATCATCCTTTGGATAAAGTTGAAGTTCTGCAGGATGAGCTGGATTGCTTTCCATACCTATGCAGATTTCAGGTTATCCTTTCTCTGGATTTGTGTGTCACGCGGTACCCTTGTTTCGCTCACTTATGTCGTTGGATAATGTTGTTTAAACTGCATCTGACGTTCTTATTATGCAGTATGAAAGGACTGGCATGTATATAATAAACACAATGGAGCCTCTTCTGCTATCATATACGGTAAAGCCAACTGTTATTGTTTGTTGAGCTTGTTGCTGCTTTGTTGAGGTTTGCGTCTTAGTTGCTTTAGCTGATTGATTGTGTAACAGGAAAGGGGGCAACAACAGTTTGCTGACAATTCCGAACTGGCACTTATTGAAGCCAAATTGTCATGGGTTGTTCATATTGTTGCCGCTATTGTTAAAATCAAACAGTGCAGCGGTTGTAGGTAAGTTTCTATCCTATCCCGAGATTTCTTTGTTTAGGGCTGTTTGAGGAACAAAACAATATATGAACTATGGAAATTAAATATATGGTGCAGTGTTGAGACGCAAGAGGTGCTTGATGCTGAACTCTCTGCTCGTGTTTTGCGGCTAGTAAATGTTATGGACAGTGGACTGCACAGACAGGTATTACATCTCCTTGCAATTAATATAAAAAATATATTGTAGATAATCTCGTTGGATTTATTACTTCCATTATTTGGTAAAAAATGGATGTTAACCATGAAGATGAGAATCGCCTAAGTTTTAATATTACGTTATGCGTGAACTGTATAGGATATTGTTATAACGTTTCAACAACTGTGTGCTCCATGTGTTGGGGTTTCTTTTCTTCCAGATGAATTAACTACTTTTATATCATCTGTAAAGTAATCAAATGACACTTTCTGCAGAGATATGGTGAAATAAGTAAACAGAGGCTTGATCGTGCCATTCTTACATTTTTCCAGAATTTTCGAAAGTCTTACGTTGGTGATCAAGCCATGCATTCATCAAAAGTAAATGCAAACTTGTTTCTTTTTATATATAATTCTTTTTTGTTTTACGTTAATTCCTGATACTACCATTCTGTTGCAGCAGTTGTATGATAGATTGAAAGAACTCCTTGGGCTCCATGATCATTTGGTGCTGTTGAACGTTATTGTTGGCAAGATTGCTACAAACTTAAAATGTTATACAGAGGTAATCTTGTGTTCTTTATCTTTTCTAACACGCCGCTCTAAACATTAAAGTTACACCTATCTTTTGATTCTACAGAGTGAAGAAGTTATTAGTCACACGCTAAGTTTGTTTCAAGAGTTGGCATCTGGGTAACTCCATTATATCCTATTTAAATTGATGTTATATTAGCCCATGCATTTCCGTGGTGATTTTTTTTTGTTTTGGTTTTTCTGTTGCAGATATATGACCGGAAAACTACTTTTAAAGCTGGACACAGTGACCTTTATTATTTCTAATCACACTGTAATTCATCTCCAAATATTTTTTTTTCGACATCTTATGCATTCTAATCTATCATCAGCAATAATCTTAGTATGCGAATTGTCTAATCTCAGAGGGAGCAGTTTCCATTCTTAGAAGAGTACCGATGCTCTCGCAGCAGAACAACGTTTTACTACACTATTGGCTGGCTGATTTTCATGGAGGATAGCTCAATAAAGTTCAAGACTTCGATGGAACCACTTCTGCAGGTTATACACTGTTTCTTTCCGCATCTTATCTCTGAGCATTCATTTATAATAGCGAGTCTGTCTGTATCTGCACTGCACTGCATACTTTCTCTGATTGTGATGATAAAGTTGCATATTTTGTATTGAAAAAGAGATGAAAAGTTTTTGTTTCCATGGCCATGGTGAAAGTTGCTTTGATCGTTTCCCCTTTTCAGTTCTAGCACAGTTTGATATCCTATACAGGAACTCTTCCATATCCGAATATCTTATGATATCTTATAGGTATATTCGCATCGCATAGTAGTTGGGTTTTTTTATGTTGTATGCATTGCTTTATATCATAATTATAATGGTGTAGTGGAATTTAAGCTCTTGTAAATAGTTTAAGCGTGTGTAATAAGTCAGTAAACCACTTTTTTTATTCAATCATGCTAGGTTTTCCGCACCCTGGAATCAACACCAGATTCGATGTTTCGCACTGATGCTGTGAAGTTTGCTGTGATCGGATTGATGAGGGATTTAAGAGGACTTACAATGGCGACTAGCAGGTCTTGACTTCACTAGTTACTTTAACATCCATAGACATGTTACAGTCATGAATTATTTAAGCTTTCGTTTGTGATTTCAGCCGGAGAAGTTATGGTTTTTTGTTTGACTGGCTCTATTGTATGATAGGTCACTGACCTGAGTCTACTTAGATCTAACCTTTTGCAGTTATGAATACGCAGTTTAGGCTTTCTGCCATTTTTTTGTGAATAGTGCATTCTTTGTCTCATCTTCTCTTCTCTTGGTGTGTTGATGTAGGTTACGACCCCCTTGTTGAAGTTCATGGCTGAGTTCGTGCATAACAAAACCCAGCGCCTTACTTTTGATTCTTCTTCTCCAAATGGCATCCTGCTTTTCCGGGAAGTCAGTAAATTGATTGTGGCTTATGGTTCAAGGATTCTAGCCCTTCCAAACGTTGCGGATATATATGCCTATAAATACAAGGGGATCTGGGTTTCACTTACAATTCTGTCACGAGGTTAGAGCATGATTTTGATATTATAGAACCAATGAGAGTTAACCTTTTCTTTATCAAAAAAAGAGTTAACCTTTTAGTTTAGTATGTTTGTGTTATGATACTTAATAATCATTTAATGAGCGCAGCGCTTTCTGGAAATTATTGCAACTTCGGTGTGTTTGAACTCTATGGAGATCGGGCGCTTGCGGATGCACTTGATATAGCATTGAAGATGACCCTAGCAATACCCTTGGCAGATATATTAGCATATCGCAAGGTTTGTGTGCCACTGCGTATTTTTATAGTTTTATTAAACGCATAGAAATTGTATGGCTTGCACTCTTATCTGATGTAGAATCTCAATCTCAAATCGTTGTTGTCTTTCTTTCATCTTTCAGCTTACAAAGGCATACTTTGGATTCGTAGAGGTCCTGTGTGGCAGTCATATTACCTTCATATTGAAACTGGATACTGCCACTTTTATGCATCTCGTAGGCTCCCTTGAATCTGGACTCAAGGGGTTAGACACAAGTATTTCATCACAAGTGAGAACTTTGTAGTCAAGAATTTTCAAAAGATTTATGCTGCAAAATGTCGTCTTTAAACACTGATATAAATTATATATATTGATCGTTTCAGTGTGCAATAGCTGTAGACAATCTAGCTTCCTATTATTTCAACAACATCACAATGGGTGAGGCTCCTACTTCTCCAGCTGCTATTCGTTTTGCACAGCACATTGCAGACTGCCCTAGCTTGTTCCCCGAGGTAACTCATCATCATTCTTTGTCAGATACAACACAAAAACGAAAGTTAATACCTTTTTGTTGTTAACGGGTTTGATCTTACAAGCAGATATTGAAGACGCTGTTTGAAATAGTTTTGTTCGAGGATTGTGGCAATCAATGGAGTCTCAGCAGGCCAATGTTAAGCTTGATTCTTATAAGTGAGCAGGTAATGCATATGTTCTTCTCCACTCTTGTGCTGTTTTCTTAGCTTTCAGTTTCCGAAAGTAGGCTTTTGTTAATTCGTCTCTAACTTATTCCAACCAGATATTCTCTGATCTGAAAGCTAAGATCCTCTCTTCACAGGTGATAATCCAAAATTATATTTTTTTTTTTCCTTACCTGATTGTTGCTTCTATGTATGTTAATCTTGATCACTTCTAATTTTTAATGGCGTGCAGCCAGTGGATCAACACCAGCGTCTCTCAGCCTGCTTTGACAGTCTTATGACAGACATATCACGTGGGTTGGATGCGAAGAACAGAGACAAGTTCACCCAAAACTTGACCCTTTTCAGACATGAGTTCCGCGTTAAATAAGAATGCACAGTCCCTGAGCCAACACGGTCTGATACATTAGGGTCTCATCAGAAAAGACCCACATTGACATAGTATTTTATCACAAAGTTCCCACTTCAAAAGATTGTGGTACTGTACAGTTTTTGAGAAGAAAGGGAAAAAACATTTTACATAGTAGCCATTTACAATATGTGGTCCTATATTAGCTCTCGATTAAAGAAGTTCGATGTCTCCTGATATTAGCGTTTCCTTTTGGCAAATACTGGGATCATTTAGATCACATATTCTTTGTATTTGTTTGATGATGGTTGTAAAACAAACTCGATTGAAAATCCAAATTTGTTTTTAATGGGCTTTTTGGTTATTAGATTTGATTTGCTTTACCCAGCCTTATCGTAGTGATTAGATAATTCTACAAGTCATGTCCTTTTCTTCCTGGATACACAATTTGATTTCAAAGAACCAGTACATGTCAAAATAGCTAGCCTTACACAAATGAATATATACCAATTAACTGAAAGTGAAGTTAAAAAAAAAAACACACTTGAAAAAATGAAGTGGATCAAAAAAGTCACTCATTGCATGGCACTCATATGATTTGACGCTTTGCACATGTTTCTTCTTCGGCTTCGGCTTTCGCTTCATCCTCCTCTATGGGAAATAGGATCTTTAGTTTGTACTTCATAGTAATAGGATCCCAGCGATACATGTCATCAAAGCTGTTGGTCACTAAAGTCTTTTCAACGTCGAGATCATACTGATACGTACGATGACTATGTCGAGCTTTGTACCGAGGCTTTCCTCCACCCAAAAGTCTTGCATTATTAAGTAGAGATTCTACACTAACGAGACATTCTTCATCAGGCTGCGGCGGCTCGAATAGGACAACCTTGTGACGCCTAGATTTCAAACACTGCTCAACTCTTTGCAACTCCCTTTTTGGTTTTGCGATTACCAAAAAATTAACCCGTCCTGGTCCCATCATTGTTGCGTGACGAATCATATGCAAAGTGATATCCGGCACTCTGAAAACAGAAGCTATAAACAGAAGAGAATCAAATTCTATAAATTTTATTCTCCAACATATCAATTTTTTTTCTCATAACTAAATATTTATAGTTTTATTTTTTTAAATTCACTCAGAACAAGGTACGGATCTTATTCTAGTTAATTAATTAATTTAAATTATTATCACATTTAAGTGTATTTAGCACATATCAACTTATCATCTATATATTATAAGAGACGCAT
>JABAYD010008147.1:0-10708 GCA_014822095.1 Diplotaxis tenuifolia | reverse complement strand
ATTTGTAAATACATTTGTTTCATATAAATAAATATGATATATTTTATCTATTATATAATTATTTAGATTTAAAGTTTTAACAGAATTTTAGGGAATGATATTAAATATATATTATTAAACATATTTAATTTAGTTATATGATTATAAATGAAATCTGTTATATTTTTTTTAGAATGGTATTAACTTGATATTTTTTTAATAATATTAAAAACAATTATATATTGTGATACTTTTTAGCATTATTAAAATAATAACATTAATCATATGTTATGGTTGCATAACATATTACTAAAAATAATATACATGATCATATGTATTTATAATCATATAATATGATTGTATAATATATTTTTTTTGTTAATGATGTGACCTACATAATAATTATATATGTTGTTAATAATTATTAGATTAATAGGTTATAATATTTTTTATAAATTAGTTGGTAGGTATATTTAATTTATTAGTCTTGAATACATATTTTTATTTATTTTAGCATATATAGTAAACAAATTTGAGATTTTCCTTAAAGATAGGATATTGTTGTTTTATTAAGATATTAATAAGATACACTTGTTATTATATTTATTATAAAAACTAAATGATATGATATTTAAATGTGATGATTTTCTAAAAAATGGTCTAAAATGAAAAATCACACATGAACTAAGTCATCTCTTCTGTTTTAATATATAAGATGATTTAATTAAATGGCTCATTATTTTTAAAAACCCTGTGGAGAAACCGCGATAATGATGGCCTAAGTACTAAATTTCGTTTATTATTTTGGTTAGTTTTTAAAATATATTCTACATAGTTAATTGAAATAATTTTCCTAACGTTTATAAATTTTAAGATTGGTGTTTTGATATTCAATAATTGTTTGAAAGAAGTTGCTTGTTCATCTCATATAAATAGCATGTGATAGACTCTGCTCATAAGAGCTTCATTTTCATTGAATGAAGCTGCATGCTCGTCAACTGATTCACTTCTTCTGTGTGGTTCTTTCGTTCTACCTCTCTTTGTTACATTTTTAATTCATGTTTTAGTTAGTTCCTTGGCAATTATTTAAATACCTAGAAGTATAGAATTTTCCATGACAATAATAGGAGCATTTAACCAGAAAGAATATGTACAAAAGATAGATTAGATTACCATCTAAACATCATACTCTAACATACTCTTAGGACAACATTATCTCTGAGACCAAAAAAAGTACTTAGTTTTTTTTTTTTTTATTTACTTTACGTAAATGATAGAAGGACGTTCTCCAACGTTCCTAATTTAGTGACAAAACCTCTCTGTCCTTATATATTTTGGTGGCCTTCCCCTTAAGGACATTTTCTACATACGGGCGATAATGTCGGTCTTACCCGCTTCAGCTGAGACTGTTTTAAGAGAAAAAAAAAAGAATCTAACCACCCCCCTCCCTCAATAGTTTTCTTAGAATCAAAATGTCTGATAATTAATTATAGAGATACCCAATCCAGTTAGGCAAATTCGAACCGAAACCGTGTTTGAGAAACCAATCTTCAAATTATTGGTTAAGAGATTTGAACCGGAGTCCTTTTACTATATAGATTCTCCGACTTTCTCTGACTTGACAACATCATCGTCCCTCCCTTCGCCGCCAAAGTTTTCTTCAGAGATCTTCGTTTCTCCGGTGAGTTTTACCTTATCAGTCTCTTCAAATAGTCAAAACCACGTATGTTTGCTTGCGAAGCTCATTGATTAGCTTAAAGCATATTTGCAAAACCCTAGTTTTAATCTGGAATTGCGAAACCCTAATCTCGAGTGGACAGTGACCCATTCGTACTTTCTTTGTAATGCTTCATAAAGTATAAAACTTTACCCTATTCTGAATCAATTTGATTTTTATAGGGAACTTTTTACGAAGACTCTACTCAGCCATGGTAAACTATCTTATACATTGATGTTAAAGCAGTCATCTTTATTATGATTCAGTTCACTCTTGATTTGCTCTGTTTTTTTGCTATACAGTCGGGAAGAAAGGAAACAGTGTTGGATTTGGCCAAGTTCGTGGATAAGGGTGTTCAAGTTAAGCTCACCGGTGGTAGACAAGGTGTAAAGAGTTTTATGTATTTATTATGATTGTGTGAAGTTGTTTTTTTACTCCTGAATTGAGATTTGATGGTTGTGTTATTTTGTGTGTGCAGTCACTGGAACTCTTAAAGGGTACGATCAGTTGCTCAACCTTGTTCTTGATGGGGCTGTAGAGTCTGTTCGAGGTGTCCCTTTCCTCCCATTATCCTTTTTTTTTTAATGTACCTGCTCAACATGAGATGAGTAGTTTAGGTCATGTAGATATATATATCCATGTTTTAAGTTTTGACCACAGTTTCTCTAGTTAAACCAGCCAATAAATGAGAGAGAGTCTCTGTTTTCTGATTAGAAATCGCTTCACTCTTCGGCATACAGTATTTGTATTATGAGTCTATGATTTGTTGGTTTCTATGATTATACTGTTATTATTGTTATGAGTCTTTTTGCATGTGCCTTATTTGATTCACCTTACTCTGCTCCTGCACACAGATGTCTCTATGTCTGTGTATCATTGCCACTGAAAGTGATATTAATCTTGATCAGATATGCTAGAAAAGAGGATTTTTAGTTGCTTAATCCATATGTGAAACAAGACCTGTTGTATTGTGACTCTTGTCTGATGTTTTGAACAGATCATGATGATCCTTTGAAGACCACTGACCAGACAAGAGCCCTCGGTTTAATTGTATGACCCATTTTCTCTTCTTCCTTTAGAACTGTAATCCTATATAGTGCAAGTAACAGAGCATTGGTACTTGTTAGACTCTAAACCACTATGTGTTGTTTCCTGGTTTTAGGTTTGCCGTGGAACTGCGGTGATGCTCGTCTCACCAACAGATGGAACTGAAGAAATCGCTAACCCTTTCGTTCAACCAGAAGCTGTCTAAAGAATTTCTTCCCAATGCATTATGCATCTCTCTCCCTCTCTTTTAGTTTTTAACTTGATGTCTTAGAGAGTTTATGTATCTGAATAATCTACCATAACGTTGGAAAACAGGTGTTTTTTTTTATACCTTTTTGGGAAAATCATAAGCTCTTCTTCGTGTCTTTATAATCTCAGATTAACTTTTCAAACCAAAACCTGGGTTTAGTTGCTGTAATAAAATCAAGTAGCTTTTTTAATTCAGTTGCTGATTTTCACTACTTAAAAGTGAAAAGATAAGCTATGTTCCAATCTTCAACAAAGCACAAGTTACCAAGCCATGGATTTATATTTTTATAGTGACTTTTTGGAGTCTATGTTTGTACATGATGAAGTCTGTAACGACAAAGCTCAAAATCATCAGACCTGTCCTTACATCACGGTGTTCTTACATCTCCACAAATCAAACCCATCTTCTCAATGAGTTCACCAGGTTCTGTTACCAAAGAGACCTTCCCAAAGCTCTTAGAGCAATGGATACACTGCAAAGTCATGGTCTTTGGGCAGATCCTGCAACTTACTCTGAACTCATCAGATGTTGCATGTCTCAAAGAGCAGTCCACGAAGGGAATCTCATTCGTCGTCACTTATACTTCAATGGGCACCAGCCAATGCTCTTTCTTGCTAATGTTCTGATCAATATGTACGTAAAGTTCAATCTTTTGAATGATGCTCACAACATGTTCGACAAAATGCCTCTCAGAAACGTCGTTTCTTGGACTACTATGATCTCTGCTTACTCTAAGAGTAAACAGCAGCAAAAGGCTTTGGAGCTTTTGGTTTGGATGTTGAGAGAAGGTGTGAGACCAAACGTGTTTACTTACTCCTCTGTGTTGAGATCTTGCAAGGAGATGTCTGATGTAAGAATGCTTCACTGTGGGATCATCAAGGAAGGTCTTGAGTCTGACGTTTTCGTTAGGAGTGCTTTGATTGATGTGTTTGCTAAGCTTGGTGAGCCTGAGGATGCTCTTTCGGTTTTTAACGAGATGGTTACTGGTGACGCCATTGTTTGGAACTCCATCATTGGTGGGTTTGCTCAGAACAGTAAAAACGATGAAGCATTGAAGCTTTTCAAGAGGATGAAGAGAGTTGGCTTCACTGCTGAGCAGGCTACGTTGACTAGCGTTTTGAGGGCTTGTACTGGTTTGACTCTGTTGGAGCTTGGGATGCAAGCTCATGTTCATATAGTGAAGTATGACCAGGACTTGATACTCAACAACGCGCTTGTT
Organism: Diplotaxis tenuifolia; assembly: GCA_014822095.1. Classification (NCBI taxonomy): domain Eukaryota; kingdom Viridiplantae; phylum Streptophyta; class Magnoliopsida; order Brassicales; family Brassicaceae; genus Diplotaxis; species Diplotaxis tenuifolia. The sequence goes on along the minus strand of JABAYD010008147.1, from coordinate 6,496 downwards.
GACATGTATTGTAAGTGTGGGAGCTTGGAGGATGCTCGCCGTGTGTTCAACGGGATGAAGGAGAGAGATGTGATTACATGGAGCACAATGATCTCAGGGTTGGCTCAAAACGGTTATAGCCAGGAGGCGTTGAAGTTGTTTGAATCCATGAAAGGGTCTGGGACCAAACCTAACTACATTACCATTGTTGGAGTTCTTTTTGCTTGTAGCCATGCAGGGCTTTTGGAAGATGGTTGGTACTACTTCAGATCGATGAAGAAGCTTTACGGGATTGAACCAGTGAGGGAACATTACGGTTGCATGATTGATCTGTTGGGAAAAGCTGGGAAGCTTGAGGATGCAGTGAAGCTGTTGAATGAAATGGAGTGTGAGCCAGATGCTGTTACTTGGAGAACACTTCTTGGTGCTTGTAGGGTTCAGGGGAACATGGTGCTAGCTGAATACGCAGCTAAAAAGGTCATAGAACTTGACCCGGATGATGCAGGGACTTACACGGTGTTGTCTAATATATATGCAAACTCTCAGAAATGGGATAGTGTTGAAGAGATTAGGACACAGATGAGAGACAGAGGAATCAAGAAGGAGCCTGGATGTAGCTGGATTGAAGTAAATAAAAAGATTCATGCTTTCATCATTGGAGATGAATCTCATCCACTTATAGTTGAAGTCAACAAGAAGCTGAATCAGTTGATTGATAGAATGATTGGTATTGGTTATGTTCCTGAGACAAACTTTGTGTTACAAGATCTTGAAGGAGAACAGATGGAGGATGCTCTTAGACATCATAGTGAGAAACTTGCTTTGGCTTTTGGTTTGATAACGTTGCCTTTAGGGAAAGTGATTAGGATCAGGAAGAATCTGAGGATATGTGGGGACTGTCATGTGTTCTTCAAGCTCGCATCAAAGGTGGAGAAACGTAGTGTGGTTATAAGAGATCCAATACGTTACCATCATTTTGAGGATGGACAATGCTCGTGTGGTGACTACTGGTGACAGTCTCATGGTTCTTTTATATAACAATGCAAATAGTGTGTAAAGTTGATTAGTGAATCGTATTCATCAATTTGCTTTATAGATTTTTGGAACTTCTTCATCGATTATGATTATCAACAGTTACCATAAAGAAAATACTCTTAATTTTGTGGTGTTTTGTATTTTCTATTACAGAATTACTTGTTTTTAATTATTTATTTCCAATGAATATTTAAGTCGAGTTAATGGGAAGACACTACTACTGCACATGGGTTTTGGATCATGTGTTATTATTTATGCTTAATCTCTCTTTGTTATTTTTCTTAAACACAAAATCATTAAAATAGTCAAAAGTGTTCAAAGCTGAATGTTGCATCATGGAGACAAGATCTTTATGTCCAAAGTTGTTTTAATCTCATTGTCTATTATTATTATGAATTACCCTCATGTGTACTTGCAATGGCTTTACTCTTACGAGACCTAGTGGAACTCATAATTAAGTTGATATTGTTTTTGAAGACTTATCTGGTGAAATATGTAAATCCATTGTTAATTCTTTGTTATCTTCTAAACTATATTATTCTTAGTCAATGCATATCTTAATTTGAAATATTGATTTCTTAAAGTTAGCTCAAAGTATTTTGATGATGTATCTGTTGAATGCAAAGATGAAAACTTCAAATCATATCCCTGTTAGATAATATCAAAAGTGTATGACAAATTTAGAGTATACATATGTCCTTTGTAAAATATGAACTTGATTGTTAATTACTTTTCAGTTGCCGCTACCTAGTTCTTATTTCATTGTTTTAATTGTTTTAAAAATAAATTTTGTAGATTTATTCAGCATCTGGTCAAATAAAGAATTATTCAGCTAAATATGTAAATTTATTGTTAATTCATCAATTATCTTATTTACCCCCAATACAATTTTTATCTTAATAAATTAATTTTATACAAATAAATTGAAATATTCTTCATAGTCTCAATTTAAATGCAAATAATAAATTTTTAAAATGTTATCTTTTTGGATTGTTACAAAAGCTTTGACAATATACAATTTGTAAATTATGAACTTGCTTTTAATTACTTGAACGGTCGCACTTAATTTTTACTGCAATGTTTGTTATAGGCTCAAAACTTAAGAGGCCCAGTTTTGTAGGTCCATGTCGCTGTTACCACGTCGGCATTCTCATCCTTTACCACATACCTTCCTACATCGGACGGCCAAGATTCCATAAGAATCTAGAATCGGACGGCTCTCTATGCCTTTTCTAGACTCTTCTAAAAAGATGGGAACGATGATGAATCTTCTTATTTACTCCCACCGTTTCATATTAAGTGTCATTGTAGAAAATTTTCTGCGTTACAAAATAAATATCGTTTTCGGTTTTCAATGCAAAATTTATTAATTTTATTATATAATTTATTTTTCTATTGGTTAAAATATGGTTAGATGTATAGGCAAATGTGTTTTTATATAAAAAATATGTAAAATCACGAAACAGAGGGAGTACTATTTTACCTTCACTTTAATGACTCTATTGTAATTAGTTATTTTTCGTTTTAAACTCCTTTTTTTTCTTTTCAGAATAATATAATTCCATCTTCAACTCTTTATCGGTGAGATCGCACGTCTTTCTATTGTGATCCATGGAGTACTAAAATAATAAAGACAAATAACTAATTTATTTTGCATGATTTTGTTATCTGGAAGTTTGTGTACTCCTCCTATTCCAAATAGTTTTACTTTTTATCAAAACTATAGAATAGAGTTCATAAAATGTTTATTATGATTATATATCATATCAAGCAATAACTACCATAATTGAAGAACCTACAAATAAAGAAAATTTAAATGGTTAAAAAAACAAAGAAATAAGTAAAAATTACGGCAGCACCGAAATCATCATAATAATAATCTAGTGGGATAAAATAATCCGAAAACAAAATGTCAGGAAATTTAACGAAAGTAATAAAGAGGATTAAAATAGAATAATGAGGTGTCAGTAAGATAGATTGATGATCAATCCCTAATAAATAGGCTACTAAACAAATTTACACAAACCATGGTTAAGTAATTTAACCAGAGTCAAAATCAGAGTTAAAAAGCGTTCCTTCCTCACAGAGTTGAAACCCAAGCAAGGAGACAGCCAACACACACACATACACGGATCAGTGTTTTCTCACTGACTTTGATTCTTTGCTTCCTCTCTGATTCATTCCCTCCATTGAACCCTCTTCTAAAAGATTCTCCTCCTCCTCCATGTGCCTTTGTTTCTCAGAGACGACGACGATGATGGTGCCTTTGAACTGACTTATTCTTCCTTATTGCCACCTTTTCGCCTCTCATCTTCAGATCTTTGTGAGTTTTCTTCATATTTAAAACATGTTTTATTACAGTCATGTTCATTCATTTGTTTGAACATAAAGTTTTTGAACTTATGTTATATGATTTTGTTTGGAAACTTTCTTGGATCAAGATCTCATCTTTAGACTGATGTGTTATCGAAGTTACAATCTTTGTGGAATCTATTTTAACGTATAGAGATTTGAGATTTGCTTTACACAGATCTGCTATAGATTAGTGAGACATGACATATAAAAGATGTGATCTTTTTTTTTTTTTTTGCAGATTAACAAAAAAAAACATGGCTCTTACCTGATGTAGCAATTTTGGATCAACATTCTTTCTCAAAGCTCCAGACTTTTAAGTGATAACTGGATCCTGTGGAGTTTGTCTACGTTTCATGATCGGTTTAGGTGTTATCTGCTCCTGCTTGGTCCGGTTTGTGTTGGTTTCAGACAAAGACACTAGTATTGAAGGTCTCTCTTCAGCTTCTGTCTCCTTTGTTTCATGTCTCGGAAGCTAGACAGTCCTGTACAGACACAAATGGCAGTGGCGGTCTTCAAGACTCCCCTCACTGGGGGTAACAAGATAGAAGGGAAGCATCATCACAATCATCATCATCATCATCACCAGCAGCTACAGAGACAATCCTCAGGGAGAAGAGTCTTTGTCCAAACCGAAACAGGTTGTGTTCTCGGAATGGACCTTGACCGTAGCGACAATGTCCACACAGTGAAAAGAAGACTACAGATAGCTCTCAACTTCCCCACTGAAGAAAGCTCTTTAACATACGGAGACACGGTCCTCACCAACGATCTCAGCGCCGTGAGAAACGACTCACCACTCCTCCTGAAACGTAACTTCATGCACAGAAGCTCCTCCACTCCTTGCCTCTCACCTACTGGTAAAGATCTTCAGCAGAAAGACAGAAGCGGTCCTATAGAGATATTAAACCAATCAGAATGCTTCTCCGTTGTCAAACAAATGGTGAAAGACATTGTCAAGGCCATGAAGCTCGGCGTTGAACCTCTCCCTGTTCACTCCGGGCTCGGAGGAGCTTACTACTTTCGTGATAAGAATGGTCAGAGCGTTGCGATCGTCAAACCAACTGATGAAGAGCCCTTTGCACCTAACAACCCAAAAGGGTTTGTAGGGAAAGCTCTCGGACAGTTTGGGTTAAAGTCTTCGGTACGTGTTGGTGAAACCGGGTTTAGAGAAGTGGCTGCTTATCTTCTTGACTATAACCGTTTTGCTAACGTGCCTCCCACGGCTCTTGTGAAGATTACTCACAATGTGTTCAATGTTAATGATGGTGTGAAAGGAAACAAGGTTAAGGAGAAGAAGGTTGTGAGTAAGATAGCTTCATTCCAGAAGTTTGTAGCTCATGACTTCGACGCTAGCGATCACGGCACTTCGAGCTTCCCTGTAGGGGCTGTCCACAGGATTGGGATTTTAGATGTGCGAATCTTTAACACGGACCGTCACGGCGGGAACCTGTTGGTGAAGAAGGTGGAGACGTTTGGTGAAGTTGAGCTTATCCCGATTGATCATGGACTTTGTTTGCCGGAGACGCTTGAGGATCCTTATTTTGAGTGGATTCATTGGCCTCAGGCGTCATTGCCGTTCTCTGATGAAGAGGTTGAGTATATAGAGAAGCTTGATCCGTTTAAGGACTGTGAGATGCTTAGAAGAGAGCTTCCTATGATTAGAGAGGCTTGTCTGAGGGTGCTTGTTGTCTCCACTGTTTTTCTTAAAGAAGCTGCGAGTTTTGGGTTGTGTCTTGCGGAGATTGGTGAGATGATGACTAGAGAGTTGAGAGGAGGAGAAGAGGAGCCTAGTGAGCTTGAGGTTTTGTGTATTGAAGCTAAGAGATTGATCGCTGAACGTGATGTGTTGTTCTCTCCAAGGTCGGATGTTGTAGGTGGAGAAGCTGAGTTTCAGTTTGATCTAGACTGTGATGACTTTGATGATTACTTCACGAGAAACCCTTTTTCAAACGGACGTTCTTCACTAGGAAAGCTTGAAGAAAGCATCAAAGAAGAAGAAGAGGAAGATGATGTGGACAATACTGAAAATGCTGTCCCTATGATGACAATGAAGGACAGCTTTTTTAGTTCTATATCTCTTTCAAAGCTTTCTACATCGATGAAGAACACACATCTTAGTGACATAGGAAGGAAGAGCACAAAGCCGTTAACGAGAGGCAAGTCTGAGAACACATCGTCTGGTCACAAAAGTGCAAACGAACAGCTTCAAGTGAGTGCAAGTTTTGTGAAAGTGGCAGACATGACAGAGGACGAGTGGGTTCTGTTTTTGGAGAGGTTCCAGGAGTTGCTTGGACCAGCTTTTGCAAAACGTAAAACGGCAACGTTGAGTAAGAGACAGAGACTTGGCACTTCATGCCAGTTTTGAGAAACCAGATATAGTAAGAGAGGCAGAGGATCTACAGTATGAAACTGGAGGACGCTTCTTGTTCGTTTCTATGGTCGTAGTTTAAAAAGTTATTACGTTTGAAAGGTTTGGCTTATGACATGAGCAGGAAGGTGAAAAGGGGTTTGGTTGTTTTTTTTAATCTTTTACCCTTTTGTAAATATTTGCTTCTACCTTTCTCTTTTGTTTGTTTGTTTTTGCCCCTGTATCACCTTCTCTTGTTCTTGTTGTTGTTCCTTTGGTATGTCCTTGTGGCTTGGCCTTGTCTTATAAATAAAATATTAGTCTTTGTTGGTTTTGAATATAGCCGAACAGTAGTTGAACTGTAATGAACATGAGTGTTAAACATTACTGAGAGTGAAGTTTTATATGTGAGGCACCGTATTGATAGGCGATTTGGCGATTTGGGGTCGGAGCCGCCGGGATTGGATCCTTCCCCGATGGGAGAGGGATTTGATTCCGGGTTTACAGGATCTGGAAAAAGTTGGAGGATCAAAAGGTTCTTGGATCGGAGCGGTTCAAGGACAAAAAGTTCTGAGAAAGTATGAAGTTGAGGTGACAGTGAAAGATGGTATTGGATCAGTTGTTGTTCCAGAAGAGATAACGAAGGATGTTCCGCTTTGGGATGATGTTTTGATTGGAAAGTTTTTGGATGTGGCTCCTCGCATCGCAAAAATCCATGCGATTGTAAATAAGATCTGGAATCTAAATGATAAAGCTCAAAGGATAGAAGTTTATGAGGTT
>JABAYD010008144.1:0-19706 GCA_014822095.1 Diplotaxis tenuifolia | reverse complement strand
TGCCATTGTTACTTGCATTAAAAATGCAAAAATAAATATTTTAGAAACATTTTTTTTCTAAACAGAGGGAGTAAACAATTATTTTTACTAATGTGACCATGGCTTCATTGTATGATGTTCTATCACTATCTCTTTTTATTTATTTATGCTACATCAATGCATAAAAAGAATATTAATATTTCAAAAAAAAAGCAACGTACAAATGCTTCAGGACCAAGAGAATTTGGTTTTTGGCTTTTGTTAACAAATAGGTAGTTATTTGAGAATCTAGTTTCCCTAAATTTTAGGAAATCTAATTTGCAAAAATCTTGATTGGTAAAAAAGTAGTTTTTATAAAATCAAAAACCAAAAACCATTTTAAAAACTGCAAACAATCAACCTCTAAAACAAACAAAAAAATATGAGTTACCAGAAACACTAGCATAAACATAAATATTGTAAATTAAAATAAGAAATCACATATAGAGAGTCAAAAAAATCCAAAATCAACCAAAACACTAATTCTTTTTTTTTATACAAGTCAGCATTTTCAATATATTTCCTTCTATATCTAGTAAAAGAGTGGATCGAAAATGAAATTTTTGTTATGTATTGTTTCTATACTATCGTTTAATTAATGACATTTTACGAAATCAGATTATCAACACTTTGGCGCATACACAGCAATATTATAGTATGCACACACAACAGATAATACATTTTGGATTTATAACATGATGTAATTGTTCTAGAAAGAAAAAAAATATGCAGCAATGTTTAGTAAATAAAGTAGGTGCGGATTATCAACTGGTCATTAAAGGTTAGTAACTATAGTTGGGCCAATGGGCTTTGATAAACGGAGCCTACCTAACTCATAAAAGAAGAGCATTAGAATCATGCTACAAAATGTCGTGTAGACGTGTAGCATCATCGATTACTGGAGCATTTTTCAGAAAATAGTCACATCTTTTAGTAACAATCCTTTCTGTGTGTTTTCATTGAGGATAGAAACTTTTAGCTTTTAAGGTAGGCCTTGGTTCAGCTATGGAACTCCATCAATTTTAATGTTAGTGATTCAAATATCATACACCTCCCACATCTTTATTTCCTTTTCCATTAAACTAAAGTGGATATAAGTATTAAATTCTTGAATACGATACTTAACTATACGTATGTCTTGAATAAGATTTTTTTTAAGTCTCGAGTAAAATAGTTTGTTGCATCTTGTTAAAATATTAAATAAATAAAAAAAGGCTTCATTCATATACTGAGTTCCATTGAAAATATTGCTCTGCTAATATGGGTTTGCATGTGGTTCATTTAGTTAATAACATAGAATACCAATCGTGACTTAAATGTTCAATCGAAATTAAACCCTTTTACGTGTAGTAAACTAAAATGATCATTCCTACTTTCATGTTAACCTAAAAAATTCCTTTTATTATGTATTTGGTGATGAATTTTTCATTTCGTTTTTACGCGTAGTAAACTAAAATGATCATTCCTACTTTCATGTTAACCTAAAAAATTCCTTTTATTATGTATTTGGTGATGAATTTTTCATTTCGTTTCAAAGACTGTTGTGGATGAGACGCATGTGAAATGTGAAACATGGGAAACTTGGTTTCAGATTTCTTGCCATCTTGGTACATGCACATATTTGGATAAACCTTAAGATGTTGTCCCAGCTTGCTAATGTTTGATTTTGCTATTTAACGAACACATACTATTGTTTTCAAGTCATTAACTATCTCTATCATGATCCAAAAAATATACATCTGCCTCGCATTCTAATAATACAAATCATAAAAAGGGAAAAAAAGAGTGAGAGAAATGAAAAATGTAGCGAATCTTATTGGCATCATTTCATTCAAGAATTCAAGATATGTAGTCTATTGGATTGGTTCGCAGTACATATATTCACGTATGATATAATTGGAGGAACTTTCGTAGAAGTACGAGTGATCTATTTAAATTAGTGGTCAACATTGAACCCCATGATCGATAGTAAATCTTTATTAAACAACTAATCAATTTGCATGCATAACATCATCTTTCAATGGACAAAGAGGTAGTTCCTGAACCCACCACATCAAGATTCGTTAAAAAGAGACTACATTGGAATATAGATGTGAAAAATTAATGTAAAAGGAACGGTGGGAAGACATGAATCACGCGTCGAAGACACACCTACCCGGATGATGGTTTTTAAAGAGGAAACAAAGAGACAAGCGAAGAGATGTGAGTTTGGTTTGGTTTGGGGTTTTTTTGGGGGTTGGTAGGGTTTGAGGTCCATATGCCTCGATCTTTCCCTTCTTTTTCTTATAATCTTTATTACAATATTCGTTTAATTAAACCCACTCCATTGATCCATCGAACCATGCATACATAGTAATAATGTAATATATATGTATAAAAGTATATATATATTACCCCAGCGAAGTAGTTGGATTCAGTGCAAACACTTGTCAAAGGAGCAGTCCCGATCTGATTCCATCTTTTTTTCGTTATCTATTCGACCTTGGCCTTGGCTTTTACCATCACATGCAACTCTTTTTTTAAAAAATGTTTTCAATCACATATATCTTAGCTCTTCGGCCAAAATAATCACCAAATACAAAATTTTAACTCCTTAGGAAGTAACGACTCTTAATATACCTTGTTCTATATATGTACAAGTTGTGACAAAATTTCATCGTCAGATAAATAATAAAAGATCATAGGAAGGCTTGATTAAACTTATCAATAAATACGCCTACTTTTTCACCTCATGATATACGTCATGTACGGTCTGTAGATGCGTATATTGTTAACAGTCATGCATATACTTAAATTTTGCGTATGTGGGGATTCAACAAGCATGCTTAACTATATGGAACTCTCTCACGTCAATATGTATGTTAATATGTTCTGCATATACCCATATGCATATACACCATATGTCTATAACCATTTCCCCTCACACCGGATTAACCAAATTCTTAAATTTGCATCTATATATATATATATATATTTAGGTCTTTCATGTTACTAGTTTATATACAGTTGTTCTTCGTATCGAATGTAAAACTTTATGCAAAAGAAATAAAATCTGTATCTATAACCATATAGAGTTGTAAGTATGTTGAGAAGAAGAAGACTTATAAGCACGAACACTTTCAATCCAATATACTAATGTATAATATGTGTACGTGTGTGCCTTAGTGTTAAAAATATTTCTGTTAAACCATATAAGAAGCAAAACCTCAGAAATAAATGTTTATATCGTCATCCAGATCAATCACAACTCGACACCATGTAGTACTTATGATGATAAGAATTAAGAAGGATGCATGAATCAAATAATAATCAATAAGGGTTATAGTTAGGGTTTCGAGGACAGATCGAGGCCAAGGTCGAACAGACAACGAAACAAAGATGAGAACAAATAAGATTGCTCACTTTGACAAGCCTAGCATCGAACCCAACCACTTTGAATCATCATCATCATCTCCGTCTTCTCTTCTGATATCTACCATGTACCTAGTCTCAATATTATTCTTAAAAGTTATAAGAAAAAGAGATATTTTGTGAAGGAGGATTAAGGAACCCTAGCTACTTTATAGAAGAAGATATACAATGGAGGTGGAGAATCCACGCAGCCAACGAAGACTTTATATAAGAAATACGACAAGGCTTTATAAAACATCTGGAGTAGAGAGCCTCTCACGTGTTAACCAACCGCACGTACCATTTGGTTTGTTGATTCACGGGTGGTTCGTGTGCATGCGTTCAATTTCATTTTGACCGTGCGGTGTATACATACACCCACACACATTTTATCAGTTTTACACATACACACTGTACCGTACCTACCAACGTCTCACATGAACAAATAAAAAATAAAAAAGTACTATAATGATCGTGATTTGAAGATTCGATGCCACATCTGCGTAGTTATAACTAGATTTCCTAGGTTGAAACTTGCTACAAGTCTCGGTAATAACCAAATTACAAGTTTCACCAAACCATCTCAATTTTACCGCTATATCTCTCTTTTTCAATATAGACTCTATCGACCATCCAATCAGCTCAGGAAAAAAAAGACTCTTGGTGTTATAGAATAGACTTAGATACTATACTACTTAACTTTTTAATGTTTTCCGATAAATGTAAGAAAATAGTCAAATTGTTTGTTACAGGACTAACATGCAAATTATTCTGGGTGAAGCCCAAACCAAACTGACTAAATATCATTAATTTTGTTCTCAACATCAATCAAACCCACAACAAACGGGTTTACGCTCTGCCTCAAGTTAATCCTTACCAATATCAGTACGTACTTTGTTATACATCTCACTTTTGAGACTAGTATGAGTTTAATTACGCACATGGGTCGTGTCCAATCTTTATATCGATAATGACCACACGAATATCAGCTATAAGCCCATATTCTGTGTTTCACCAACTTATATTGATCTCTAATACAACAAAAGTACACGAAACATTATCATTGTTTTATGATAATTATATATTTCGTGCATATGTGCTATCTTATGATTTCAAGTTTATGTGTGTGTGTTGAAGAGTGGACTTCAATTTATTTCGTTTAGAGTATCGATGTACCATGTTCTAGCTTTATTTGGAACGTTACTGTTGTGCCGTTAGTGATAGTACAATGATGACCCTCAATTATTCTGAGACGAGTTAAAATTCATGTGCTTCGATAATCCTTTTTCTTCGGTATCTTGTCTGTCTTTTGTTTTATATACGCTTGTGTATTCCTTTTTTTTCATTCAATCAAAAAGTGTTTGTAACGAGCACATCAGCTCTAAATAACGAGAAAAGCAATTTAAATATTAAAAAAGAACACTAAAAAGCGAAAAAAGCTGCTTACAAGTTCGGTAAGTATTTACTCATACTGACTTATGGAGTATTAAATTTTCAACAATATCTATCTATTTATAAATAATTAACTTATTAATCATATCTCATCTGAAATTTCCACCAAACCTTGCTGTCGAAGGACTCAAGTTTTCCCCACCTACTACCAATTGCGCAAGCTTCGATAACCTTCCACGTCATATTAAAATCCAGCCTATAATTTCATGGAACTTATTACTATTAGATCTAACTAAAGTTCCCCGTTACATAAAGTTTGTATCCAGTGACTTCTATTATCCTCAGAATCTACTATCTACACATTTATCATTATTACAATATACGGCAAAAATTGAATTCAAAATTCATGATAGTTGTGTACATCTCCAGGCTTACACCGGTTTTAATTATCATCTAGGTCAGTGTACAATATTAATCCGTTCAGTAAAAAATGAAAAAGCTGAAATAAAACAAATATTAAATGATTAGAATTCACGTCATACTTTACAGTTCCCAACAAAAAATCTGCACAATGAGTTTTTTTTTTTTAAATTAACATTGTGTAAACCTTTGCTGAAAGTCGTTATGCCAAATTTTAAAGAACCCATCCTTCTCAAGTTACAAAAAAGAACCCATCCCTCTCTTTCTTTTTACCTCATCCCTAGGGTTAAAAATTCTCATCTGATAAATGTTGATATCTTTATTCCTGACATTTTTTAATATTCACGATTATTAACAAAAATAAATTATATTAGATTTATTATTTATTTTATATAGATTTTTAATAGTTATCATCCAATTAAATTTAATTGATTTAAATATTCGTAACTGGTATTTTTTATTAAGTATACAAAATTGTTTTTTTTTTTGACATCAATTGTTTTTAAAATATAGAAATCTAGCAAATCTGACATAGATTTTGGAAACGGTAGAAGTATAGACTTCAAGTTTATAGTGAGTTCAAATGTTCAATATTCCACTCATCCAAATGTTAGTAATTAATGGACCTCGAAATCCTAATAGGGTGTCGTAGTATATTAGTAACTACTGGGCCTATAAATTTGATACCCAATTTAAGCCCACTATCAGTAGCAAGTACAAGCATACAAAGTTTTTTTTCTTGAAAATTATATTATGTAAGTTTCCCTTTATCGACCAAAAATGTTAACTCCCCTTTTTGGTTCGAGAATATAAACAAAATAAATTCAAGAGAATAGGTGAAAAAGTTGGTGAAACCATTGAATTTTTACAGCTTTTGGGCGCTCGGTAGATGATCAAACTTCAGAGTTAATGTGCCCTTCTCTGACTTCAAAGTTAAAACTAAAATTAAAATGTTGGGTCAAATTACCGACGCGTCGTAATTGACCTTCTGGTGTTTTATTTTCTACGAACGTAACAGGTTTAATTGACTTGACAATATTGAGTGTTTTACAAGAAAACTAAGTATCAGTTGCTTAGAAAATTGTCCCCTTACATTTCATTCTCCCTTTATAATAAATGTTGTAGCGTGTCTCTGTGTGCAACACGCATTTTTGCATTATTTTCTAACTACGGTGTAAACTCAATAATTAATAAAATAATAATCATTTCTAATTCTAAATTGGACTTAAATAAAATATAATTTAATTTAATAAAATATGCGATGATAAAAAAATGTGAAAGTATATGGTTTCATTGAAATTGTAAATTTATAATTGCTATATAATCAGAAAATGTATCTGTAGAAATTTTTAACTGCATATATTATTTTCTTTATAAATAAAATTTTCTACAATTTATAAGATTTGGTGGACTCCATTGGTTATAGGATTAGGCACTGCGCCTATAACTTCCGAAACTGCTTTGTCAATCGATATATTTCCAAGAAATGATTCTTTCCACTTTTCATGTTCGGTCATTTTTTTTTTTGTTATATTTAGTACTGCATAGTGAACTAGTGCAAAAATGTATTATATTCTCATTCGAAATTGAAAAAACTTTCAGTTAATGCTGGAGGACAGATGATGGACGGATGGTTTGTTACGGTTTACGATATTAGTCACATGAACCAAAATTTGAAATCAAACTAGCCAAATATTAATAATTTAATTCTTAAAAAGAATCGAATCCATATCTGATGTAGATACATCAATCTTTAAAAAATTACCATTAAACCATCACTACTTAATTGCTTCCAATTCAAATTTTGTTTATTCTATTTTTTTTTATCACCGTTTAAACGTTTACATTTATATGATCATGGTCTATCTAAAATTTACTTAAGTTTAAAACACTCTGCAAAATCGAATATTACATACTACTCTTTTCGTTTTATATTAAGTGTTATTTCAATTTTAAATAATAAAAAAAAATTAAAAATTATTTCATTATAAGTGATGTTTTACATTTTTAAAGTAAATCTTAAATATTTTCAGTTTTTATTCTTACTTTTAGCTTATAAATTAATACAATTAAACAATATAAAACATTAAATAAAGAAATAAGATAATTCATTTACCAAAAATTTAAACAACACTTATAATGAAACATGTGATATATTAATTATGTGAAACTTGAATGTGGATGCTGATATTTCATTTTGCTCTTTTTATTTTATTTTTTTATCTAACATTTTGCTCTCGCATTTCCAACTTATTATTAAATGTTCCATTGCACGGAATCAGCTGTTGAAATTATAAATTTAACACTCATCTTATTATGTTCTTGTTATACGGTTAAAACTATGATATCCTCGATTTTCAGTTTCTCATTCATTTTGTGGATTGGTTATCTTGTAATTTTTCTTTAAAAATACAAAACCTGGATTTTTTAAAAAAAATTAAAGTAATTATTTTCGAATACTTTTCTTGTATGCATACGCTCACATATACAAAAATCATGTGGCACGTTTAAATCTGGTGTGTATAATAGTTACTAATACTGTAACATTCACGTCTCTTAAAATGCGTGACACGATCCAATGCCAAACCATTTATTCCGTTTGTGTATTTTTAAAAATACATATAATTCATTTATTTCAAATCATATTATATATCTATATATATATATTATTTTTTATTTTTTTTTGCCTTTGTCAACATTCAGTTTGCGTTTATCGGAACCGACGAAGATGAGAATTATTTCAGAGCAATTTGGAATATTTTATGGTTGGAGGCTTGGAGTTGCTCTATGTATTTAAAATGGTACCATGTATGATGAAACATACCTATCCATTTTAAGTTTTTAACTAAGATTGAATAATAATAGACTTCCACAAACTGACGAGATTCCACGTAGTCTATTTGTCAAATCTAATTACTTTTATAGAAAAAAATCATATATAAAAATGGTGGTAAATTATGATCGTTCGAATTTATATTATTTCCCATATATCATATAATTTCTTCCTTGGTGTCCTTTTGTGTATATATATTTTGACGAATGTAGTGATTTCATAATTAGTGCACATGAAAAAAGAGAGAAGAATCCCCATTTAGAGAAAATAAAGGAAAAAGTGATATGCACTAGGGGTGGTTGTTCGGATATCCATTCGGGTTTCAGTTCGGGTCTATTCGGGTTTTGGATTTTCGGGGTCAAAGATTTTAGCTTCATTCGGATATTTTTAAAATTCGGTTCGGATTCGGTTCGGATCTTTACGGTTTCGGTTCGGATTTGGATAATCCATTTAACTTATTTTTAAATTTTTAAAATTTTAAAATTTATTATATACTTTAAATATTCAAAATCTATAAACAATATAACATATTACATATAAATTTGAAAAACATGTGTTAAATTATTTAAATTTAAGATAGAGAGTCGATATATATTATAAGTATTTTTAGTGTTTTGAGTATAATTTAGCTAGTTAGACATTTAATTTTGACTATCTGTATATATCTTCAAGTATTATGAATAGCTTAAAAGTATCTTATATATTTTGTATGTTTTTAAATATACATTAAATTTTAAAATAATAAATACATCTAACTATATAAGTCTATTTCGGATACATTCGGGTACCCATAATATTTCGGTTCGGGTCGGGTTCGGTTTCGGTTTTTTAAATATCAAAATTTTAAATCTGTTCGGATATTTTATGAATGTCGGTTCGGATTCGGTACTACTTTTTTAGATCGATTTCGGATCAGTTTTTCTGATTTCTGATTTTTTGCCGAGCCCTAAATTATGCACGGTGAGATGCATGAATCATTGTTAAATGGACCTAGAAAACGAGCGCAAAAACCGTGGATAAAGACATTAAATAATAGATATTCGAAAATACTCGAGTTCATGATTATTTGGTTGAAAAATAAAATGTTTATCTTTTTTTTTTATTTATTTTTTACCTTTTACATATATGTAGAGATATTTTCAGACTACAAAACAACAATTCTTTATTTTAATGGCCTCATCATAGAGTGATTAGCTAATGTGCCCACATAACTGCAATAAATCTGTTTTAAAATTAAATATAAGAACTCGAAGTTAATTAACCTTGGCTGTCCGATGCGATTGTGGTGAAAAAAAGTAATAATATTCTCTGAGTGATTAGCTAATGTGCCCATTCATAATTGCAATAAATCTGTTTTAAAATCACTATAATACTAAAAGCACAATATAAGCTTTGTTTAGAGTGTCTACGTAGGCGGGTTTATTTGACCAATAGGGTGTCTGTATTTGTCCAGCTCATTAGCTCACGTATGACGTTTGGGCTTTGTTTTCTTAGGCCCGTTAGCGGTGTAATTCGCTGGCCCGGTAAGCTGGCGTAATCTGATGAGTTCAGAAGGTTCGCGATTGTTAACCTTAATTCGTCGCCGAATGTTTCAGACCTTTAACCTTCCTCCTCCTCGACTTTCCGTTTCAGTTTCTCCAATCAATTCAACGAATTCACTCCCCCACTCTATCACCCTCTTTAATCCGAGTTATGGCTGCTTTTCGCCTCCCCCTTTGGATATCCTATATAAATCCCCTCCTCTCTGTTTTGTTTCCACCACAAATTCTCTTTCTTCTCCGGCGAAAAGCAAACTTACCTCCTCAATCGATTTAGCGATGCAGTTATCCGGTGGTTCCGATTCAATGCTAAACAAAGTCGTGTCTGATGCCTCCTCCACTCCTGTTGAAGCCTCCCCTCAATCCGATGCCTCCTTCGGCTTCCTGAACTCGACAAAATCGAAAGGAGTCGCGGCTAGCTCCTGTAGTCCGATCAAGCCGATCGGAACAAATGGATCCTCTACTGGCCTCAGCATCGGTGGTGGCGGAAAAGCCTCCGCTCCTTCCGGTTCTAGAGGAAAGGAGATCGCCTCTGACGACGTTGTCGAGGTGCTTACCTTCAAGGACGTGTCTTTCGGACCGCATGAAGAAGAGCTGCGGTTTCGGTTGATCCACTTCTGGGAGGCATGGAACGCTCAGACTAAAGCACTAATGGGCCTCGAGATGCTTATGATCGATCAAGACGTATCCACCGATCTCTTTTATTTGGGATTAGGTTTAGGAATTTTTGCGTATAAATCATTGTTTAAGCTACGGTTTCTAGCGTATAGTATGTGTTCTAACGTATAGCTATAACGTTATACTGATGTTTTGTATTACTATAAAATACATAATATATTCAGTAGATTAGTTGGTGGGTTGTTGTGAGAACCACTAATATAAACCGGTTGCTTTTTCACATGAAAAGTATATGGATTGTTTTGGTATGATTGCTATGGTATTATACTGTCAGTTAACTCTTCTTTAACAACATAATTGTTTGTTTAGATTAGGTAAGAGGTTGTTCTCACCACCATATGAATAAATTTTTTTTGTTCATCCTGTCCGGTTAATTTTTTTATGGTTATTGTTTCTTCGTTTCATCTAAGTATATCCTCCTATCTTCTCTAATTTGTTCTATCTCTTACGCAGGGTTATGCTATCCATGGCTTCATCCCTCATGGAAGGATTAACACTTATTTGCGTCACATGAAGCCTGGTGCCACATATTGCCTCACCAAGTTTTTTGGATCAAAGAGCAAGACAGTTTACTGAGTAGCTGAGTCGAATGTCACTATTAGCTTCTCCTGGAACTATGTTCTCTCTGCCTTCGAGGACAATTCGATTCATTTCCCTGAGGATTGTTTCCGCCTCAAAGGGTGTAGTGAGTTTGTAGCTGCTTGCGATATGAAAGGGGATCTTTATGGTAAGTTCCCAACGTCATTGGACTCCTCATACCTATTTTAATTAGATAATAGTTTACTCTAATCATAGATATTGTTGTATTAAGTGATTTAATATTTTTACTCTAATCATAGATATTATTGAATAACAGATTACTCTTACCAACCCTGTTAATTGTATAATAGTTTACGTTTTAGTGCTAGGTTTAAAATATATAAAAACTAATGTTGTTACCTCTCTTGCAGATTACATTGGACACATCAAGCTTGTGAATGGGCAGGTTCCCAGTGACACTCTACTGCTTGATGAAGTGCAGATAGCTCAATCCCGCCGAGTGGAGCTTCATGTTCAAACACACGAGTGAGTTAACCTCTGTCTTTGTACTTATTCACTTATTATTTATCTTAACACACGGTTTCTGATGATGCAGTGATCCGGTTCTGAAGTTGTGACCAGGCTGCCTTGGAGTTTGTTGCAAAGTTTAAGGCGTCTGGTAACACTGCACGTGTTATTTTGGTCACCACCTTGAACCCAAAACGGTTTAAAGGTTTGTTTCACCAACTTTCTTTGTTTTTAAAGATGTTAAAACGAGGTTGAGAGCATCTCTGGTTTACTTATGATTGCGGTTGTATAAGTGTTGGTAATACCGAGTCAGTGAAAGATGGCTACATCTGATGCGAATTAGTTACACTGCAGAACTATATTTTTTAAAATGAACTTGGGTTCCATTAGCTGTGAAACATTTTAGAAATTGTTGGCTTTTGTACATTTTATGTGGTTGCTTATCTTTCGTATCATATTATTGATTCTGTTATTAGGCGTGGCATCTGTCTCTTCTACCTCGCCTTCTCGAGTCCTTATAGATTCTGAAAACGAGGAAACCCGGTACTACCTGAGTTGGTAAGGTTCTATCGATTTGTGTATAGAAATGGAAGTTGAGTTACTCCCCTATTCTTATGTCTGTGCCATTTATTTTACAGGTTGAGGTCAAACTTGGAAGTTGCCAACAGAGTTAATGCAGAGGTGGTTACAAAACCTGAAGTAGCGACCTTGAGGAATCTCTTCTCCTACATGACACAGACATCAGCTAAGGTACTATAGACTTATGGTCTGGTCCATAATCCATGATTTTAGTTCCTCATTTCTTTTTTACCTTTTTCAGGTTGCTTGGTTTGAGTGCACAGCAACCATTGATGATGTTGTGCACGGTTCTGGGTGGTACTACATAGGCTGTGGAGTATGCCACACCAAGGCGACCAAAGGAGCTACAACACTTATGTGTAAGAAATGTGGGAAGAGTGAGATTATTGGTGTTCCACAGTGAGTACCTTCTATCTTACATAATCATTTATATGCTACTACATTATTAATGTTTTCTGTTACATGTACCTGTCCAAGATCTCTGTCTATGATCACAGGGACCAAGCCGTTTTTGTTCTCCTTGGTGATGCTGGAGAGGAGTTGATTGGAAAGAAAGCTTCAGAGTTGGTTGAGGCATATTACCAGATATCTAGGACACTTTGTTTTTAAGATATCTTTCAACAAGTGGTTGCTAAATAATTAAAGACGTACTGTGATAATTTTGTGTACATTTTGTAGGCCAATGAAGGCGTAGGAGAGGAACATATAGTTCCAGTTCCTCAGGCTATGATTGATACCATTGGTCAGACCCGGAAGTTTATTGTCAAGATATCAACTCACAACCTGACTGGGAAGACCCAGACACTTACTGTGACAAAAGTGCTTCCTCTTAAGACACAAGAGGCCAATGACAACTTAGGAGTTAATCTCGATGAGGAACCTGGAAATGGAGGTTTAGATCAAGGAGATGAGGCTGCGAAAAGAGGTCCTGATGGCATCAATTCAGAAGCTGTAACACGTCCCAAATGTGGCTGATTGAGCCTTATCACTGATTTATCTTTCATTTTATAAGACTTTGCTTTGCTTTTTCATGTTTATGGATTATGTTTGGTTTGATTTTCTGTTTCTGGATTATGTTTGGTTTGTTTTTCTGTTTATGGATTTTGGTTATGGAACTTTATAACAATCTTTGTTATAGTCTTTGTTGCTTAAAAATCTACTTCTATTCGTTTTATGTTATATATATATCAGTGTTAATTTGTTACCAGTTAAGGGTTGCTCAGTAAACTTTAAGCTCCTAATGATACATCTATGTTAGAGCATATATGCAGATCAAACTGCTCTAATATAGCCTAGAATCTTATTTGCGAAATCAGGGATAGGGAGGTGTAATACTAAGCATTTAATTTGGTGATCAATCATTTATTTTCTGTTTGACTAAAAGATATGTAACTCCACGAGAATCTTGAATGGAAAGGCAAGTAATACCCAGCATTTACATAGTTCGACCAATTGCTTTTCTAAAAAAAAAAACCAAAGCCCTCTTTCCATATCACATCATTCTCTCCTATTAATCTAAAAATCTGTCTTTGCCATCTTCACAAAACGAAGCTTCTCTCCCTGTGTAAGTTCAATCCGTATTTTTCATAGCATCTCAAACTGAAGCGTGTATAATACATTTATCAATATTTGAATAGGTTTGTTAGGAGGTTCAGCGAGGCGCGCAGAATGGATCTCCCACCCTCTGTCCAATTCAACGAAAGCGCATGTAATAACCACTTACTCTGTATTTTAAAAGCATTCACCCAAGTTTCCGAAACTAAATTTTTTTTAAGGTTTTTAGATAGTAATAGGAGTCGGTAACGTCAACGTGTTTGAACATATATTCAAACATTATTCACAAACAACTCTCGGTTATTGTCCACACTTTAATAATCGATGATTTATGTATATAAGCCTCCACTTCTCATACGTATATTTGGTTCCATATTGGAAGACACTTAAGTACTAATATAATTCGATCCTTAATGGTTTCATATAAGATGAATCCGATCTGGAACAGAACCTTAATGCACTGAAATTGACGTTGGCCATCCATATAATCCGTAGAACCTTAATATTTTTGATGTCAATAAGCTCAGTCATAAGTCCACGGCACAGTAGGACGTTGTAGCATGTAGCACCTAAAAAAAAAGAATCTTTCACCATAGTTAGTGTGAACTCTGGATCCAAAAAGAATCATTGTTTCAGCCTAATAGTTTCAAATCCTCTTAATGACTCGGCCATCCCCATCCGATAGGAAGAATGATGTATAGAAACACGATGGATGTATATTGAATTTAGATTTGTACATTTATTAATTTATTATTGAACAAAAATCATGCAAATACATCAACTAAATATCATTAAACTTTTTAATACCTAAACTTTTTTTTCTAACCCAATTTCATAGCTAAATAAATTATTTATTCTTTATAATACACTTAATTTAAAATAGTATTCATTTTTAGTATCCAAATCATTTATAAATTGAATGAAATATTTAAAAAAAAAAATTTGCTCAACAATAAATCTTAAGATATCTATTTTATTTTAAGCTATAGCAATAAATTATCTGAACTGTGGATAATATTTACAATTATATTATTAGTTATAATTTACATTTAATTTTAGTTTTCTTTCTGAAGTTTAAAATTAATTTATTAATTAATTTAGATAATTCCAAACTTTAAACTTTTAGTCCACAAGTTAGTTTTTAATTCCTAACCTTGAATTTAAAATTGGAAATTATCAGAATTTATTATTATTTCAATGTTATTTTAGGTTTGCCTGGAATTTATTAAAAAATTTGATAAAAAAGCATAGGTTTGGGTAGTAAAATGAGCACATATATTAAAATAAGCAAAATAATTAGTTAGATATCAAACTTATATCAAATAAGTTTGGGTACTAAAAATCGTGATGAAGTTTAGTTGAATATTTGTATAGGTTTTCATCTTTATTATTTGGAGTATTAATTTTTTTTTCTGTTCTGTCAGAAATTTATGTTATTTAAAAATGTGATTAAGATCTAAATTTTAGTATTTAGTGTACTGTTGAGTTTTTTTTATTATATAGTTATTAAATTAAACATTTTTAGATAAGAAATTTAAATAATTTTATTTTCACTTTTATTTATTTCTAATTTTCCTTTTTCCATTTTTCAAATTCTCATTTTCAAAACAATATCCCTCAAATCTAAACTCTAAGTCTAGATTAGTTCATTCTCATATTCAAACATGACTCCTTGATCCTATTCAAACAACCACCTAAATATTACTCTCTCCGTTCCGGTTTATATGTCGTTGTAGAGAAGACTTTTTATTTTAAAATAAGTGTCGTTTTATAATTTCAATGCTTAATTTATCTGTGTGTAAAAACCTAAAACGACAACTAAAGTGAAACGGATGGAGCAATAAATAATTTTCCAATTTTGAGGTAATATCATTCACCCATATACACGGTCTTAATTACAAATTTTTAAATTTACAACAACCTTTGCATGATGTTTCAATATAATAAATTACACGTCTCACCAAAACTAATAGGGTGTTCGATAAATAATATCTAAATTAGTTTTGACAACTCTTTCAAACCTTACAATATCAAGTATATGAGTATTTATCATTTTTTTTGGACGCATGACCTTCTTCCGGCCTGCCAGTGAAGAGAAAACGAGGCCGCCCTCCCAGATCACGCAATAAACCGAAATGTGTGTCTTTATCATAAAATTAAAATTAGTTCTAACTAATAATTTTGTGTTACATAGTTTTTAATTATGAAATTTCTCAGTTCATCAAGTGAACGAACGACCATTATTCAGACCGAGATATTTTGATTGTAAGTTGAATTATATTACAACTACTTATTTAATCAATATTTGTTCATAAAACTAAATATGTTTACAATCTAAACGAACATGTGGATGTGATAAATGCGAATCCTATAGTAAGGAATTTTCTCCGAGACCTATATTTAATGCACGCAACCTGAGAAGAGTCATTTTGCTGTTAAAAAGAACATCAGCACCGTCGCAATGTAAGAATTATACCTTACAAGTTTCGTTTATAATGGATATGTTTATTAGTCTAATATTCATCCTTTCACATATATTCAGATCCTTCCCCACTGCATAACTTGCTTCCGTTGCATATGCTGCGTAACACTAGAACAAAAAAAAAGGTAAGCACTATAGCAAAACTTATAATGAATGGAAAAAAGCATTTCAAAAAATATTACTTATACACAAGTTCAATATAAAAAAAATAAAATTGTTGATTTGTATATAAATGATGTTACGAATTCTATGTGAATAAAAATATATACCAACTAACATATTAATATAAAATTATTAATTGCAATACATAGAAAGAAAAAAACACAAAAAATTAAATATACCCCAGCTAATATATTTAAAATAAAAGTATATATACTATAAGAACCTAAATCATGCATCTGCAATATAATATAATATTTTAGACTATGAATAATAATATTTAACATACTCAAAATATCCTAAATAACCATCAATTTGATTATAAATAATATTATTTTCAAATGCCATTTAAATATTATTAATTTATAATATCTTGATTTTTAAATACAAAGTTTTTACCCATACTCCAAATATTTAAAAAAAACATCCAATTAATTACAAATAATAATGTTTACAAACTCACACGTAAATATTAATAATTTATAATATTTAATTTTACATCTAAAAAAAATTAATTAAACAAATAATGTACATGCTATATACTAAAATATTATACTTTTATATTCAGAGTTCGTATATAATACATGTTTCATAAAATAATATTCATATAATTTAATAATAATAAAACATATCCAGCCTTATTTATTCCTAAATTTATATTGTTCTACTCTCCGTGAAAGTATAAAATATTCAACACACTAAGTGTTGACATTTCCCGAAACTTATATATTCAGATAAAGCCAGTACGTCTAACACCAGTGAGGACCCAATCGTGACGTGCTCAAAATGTGGTGCGCCAATGTGGACTTCAGAGAGCACATGCGAATCAACGTTCACGTTATGCTGCAACCATGGACAAATAAGGGTGCTCCCGATTAGGCAACCCCCAGCCGTGTTAGAAGAACTTCTCCAGTGTAGATGGTTTCAAGACACTATCCGAGTCTACAACGCTATACTGGCTTTCACATCCATTGGAATAAAAATGGATTATAGTGTGGTGCACGCACCTGGTCCGTACACTATACGGATCCAAGGTCAAACCCACCATAGAATTGGCTCGCTTATACCGCAACGAGGCAAGCTACCAGAGTATCTCCAGCTATATATATTTGATACCGGGAACGAAGTCATGAACCGGTTAAATGCGATGGGCCAAACCTCAGGAGAAGGTAGTCTTGACGCGGAAACTTTGGAAGGTCTTATCAAGATGATTGACAAGAATAATTGTCTAGCAAAAATTTTTCGACGCGCCCGTGACCACTACGAAAGCCTCGGGGAAGAGTTTACTATAAGACTGGTCCAAGATAAAGGGGAAAGAAAAGAGTATGATCTTCCGACCACAAGCGAAGTGGCATGCCTAATCGTAGGGGATATGTCATCGTCAACTGGGGAGCGAGATATAGTGGTCCAGTTCAAGTCTGACACTTTGCAATAGATACGTGACGACCACCCCCTATATATGAGCCTCCAATATCCTCTTTTATTTCCATATGGTGAATATGGTTTTCACCCCGAGATCCCGTTACATCTTGAAACGGGGACTTCAAAAACAAGGCAATTCTTAACCATACGCCAATACTACGCTGCTCTGATACAAACCCGCCTTAACCAGGGGCTGACGTTGATTAAAGGTGGTAGGCTCTTCCATCAATTTATTGTGGACGTTTATACGGTAATTGAAGAAGATCGTTTAAGGTGGGCGAGGAATAACCAAGATATCCTGCGAGCGGAGCTCTACAGTACTATGCTTGATGATGTATGCAGAGGAGACACCAATGCTAAAATTATCGGTCAGAGATACAACTTGCCGCCAAGTTTTACCGGTCGACCCAGATACTTAGTTGAGAAGTATCATGACGCAATGGCTATCTGCAGAGAATATGGGAACCCAGATCTATTCATCACAATAACGGCTAACCCTAACTGAAGAGAGATAAAAGAACATCTTGCAAAATATGGTGGAGGTACTCCGAATGATAGACCAGACATTGAGTGTCTTCTTCAAAAAGAAGCTAGAAGAGCTGCTCAAAGATTTTTAAAAAGGCATTTTTTTCAAACCATATACCGCTGCTCTCCACAGGATAGAGTTCCAAAAACTGGGGCTTCCTCATGCCCATATATTGTTGTGTTTTGGGAAATCTGCAAGAACACCAAACGCAGAGGAAGTCGATGTGATTATCTCAACTGAGCTGCCAAACAAAGAAGAGGACCCAGAAGCTTACAATTTGGTTACTAAACACATGATCCATGGTCCATGTGGAGTCCTTATTCAGAAATCGCCGTGTATGGAGAATGGGGTGTGCACGAAAAAAGATCCTCGGCCGTATAACACCTCTACCTTGATAGACAAATCAGGGTATGTCATATATCGTCGGCGGCGGAACGAAAATGCGTCTGCGGTAAAGGATTCGGTGATCATAAACAACGAATTCATTGTACCTCATAACATTGAACTCCTAAAGAAGTATGAAGCTCACATTAATGTTGAATGGTGTAACCGCACAAGTGCGGTGAAGTACTTATTCAAGTACATTACCAAGGGTGTTGACAGAGCAAACGCAGTTATTGAAAAGGGTTATAACGCAACTACCTCTGACACAGTGGGCTCAAGCGAACCAAATAAAAAATTAATCAAGCAACAAAATGAGATACAAGAATTCGTCGAGGCTCGGTATTTATCAGCTTGCGAATCATCGTGGCGAACGTTCGCATTCCATATTCACAAAAGACAACCGGCAGTCGAGAAGCTAATCATTCACTTAGAAGGTGAACATAATATCACCATAAAAGAGACTGATAACCTCAGCCGTGTTGTTCACAAGCCAGGTATCGAGAAGACAATGTTCACTGAATGGATGGTCTTATGCAGAAGGTCAGCATTTGCACGGACATTGACTTATGTTCAAATATCAGAATATTTTGTCTGGAACAACAGTACAAAAGTATGGTCTGAATGTAAGAAAGGAAAATGCATTGGAAGAATCGTTGCCGTTCATCCATCAGCAGGTGATCGCTACTACCTAAGGATCCTCATAAATAAAATCAAGGGACCTAGAAGCTATGACAAACTAAAAACGTTTGAAGGCGTCAAATATCCTAATTTTAAATCAGTATGCGAGGCACGCGGCTATTTGGAAAATGATTTAGAATGGCATGAGACAATGACAGAGTCTGCTAGATCATCTACCCCGTACCAGCTCCACGATTTTTTTGTCACATTCTTGAACAATTGCTTCGTCGCAAGTCCTAAAAAACTGTGGGAGCACTCACGGAGATCGATGAGTGAGGACATACTCCACAAGAGGCAACGAGTCTTAGGTCACACTACCTTGTAACTGTACGATGAGACCCTCGAGCAGTATACGTTAATTGAAGTGGAAAAGTTGATGCGCATGCATGACCGCTCCCTAAACGATATTAAGGATTTGCCAAAGATCAAACCGGTTTTTCTAAAAGAGTTGGATAACAGCTTGTGGAACCAAGAACTTGACTACGATGTTGCCGAGGAAGCTCTAAGACATGACACCCAGTACAACCAACTTAACGCCGAGCAACGTACTATTTATGAATCAGTTTTACACTCTGTCGATAAAAAGGATGGGAAACTAATCTTCGT
>JABAYD010008137.1:0-14783 GCA_014822095.1 Diplotaxis tenuifolia | reverse complement strand
TTCTTAATCCGTGTGCACAGCTGTTAAGTGACACTTATAATGAAATAGAAGGAGTATCAAATAATTGATGTATGCCAATTTTATGGTGGTCATTGGCTCATTGGCTCATTGGCTCATTGGCATGGCAATTTCAAAAAAAAAGAACAACGTATACGAGACATGCTAAATGCGTCAAACTAGAAGACTTGTACACTAGACTACATTCTTGCACACAGATTTACATAAATATACTATGGGTTATAACTCTTTTAAGCAAAAGAAAAGAAAACTATTTTGCTTAAAATTTTGTGATTCATTTGTATGGGCCAAGCCCACTATTACTCAAGCCCCAATAGGATCTCTTAAATTTGGCGCCGAATCTCAAGTCATAATAGAACTAAAATCTAACGTAATGAACATGAATCCAACGTAAATGAACAAGTGAATGCTTTATTGAAATTGGATCGAACTTGGAACTTTGACAGTTTTCAGTGATCCACGAGACTGTCCCGATTCCATAGGCCTAGAGACAGAGGCACAGAACGATCTTATCCGATTTCACTAAAATAACACAACCTTATCCGATTTGACCGTGGAAGTTTTGTGTGTTTATACTTGTAAATGCATAGTGGGATTATATAACTATAATCAAATTCACAACTCCCCAAATATTGACAATTTTATTTTTAAAATGAATCTTAATTAGTAAGCATATAACTGTATGAGTTCATCAGGTTTTTACAGGGTGTATAACTAGTTTTTGGTAGTAATTAAAAAGGTCAGGCATGCAATAAGGGCCATTGTTAATGAATGAGCCAGGTGTTCTCTCTTATGGGAAAGGTGCGGTTCTACTATATTAATTTCATAGCATTGGGTATGTTCAGCTAAATTAAAGACGAGAGATTCTCTAGTCATTTGCATTAAATTAAAGGCTGATCACAAAACTATTGAACCCACTTTGAAAAGTGAGAGGGACAGGTAAGGGACCTCACTGGTCTCTTTACAGTCGGATCCTATGAATATGGACCTCACACTCTTCACAGTCGGATCCTATGAATATGGAATTCTACTCAGTTGCATTTCATGGGACATTTTTCACACAATGACAGAGTAAAATGTCAAATTTGATTTGGCCCACATTATTCCCAAAACGTTTTTCTTAAAGAAAACTAAGATTCTAGTGAATGAGTGAAAGTCTTAGATAATACTTAAACGCACTATTTTTTTTACTGCATAGTTTCTTCTTTTATCTGCAAATTTATTAGGCAAATATTTAAACGATCTCTTGCTTTATTTATTTTCTAACATTTCTTACACCTTTTTTTTTTTTTAATTTAGTGATCGGTAATCATTCTCCCATTTGATACAATTGGAGACAAAGTTACATTAACTTTCGGTGATAATAGTTATTTTACAAAATGTACGTTCTGACAGGGAAATCAGAAATATATTCTCATCATAATGGAAAATATCGAGGTGACTGAAAGGTAGTTGATATAACACATGCTTATGTTGTGTAGTATTTATTTTAGAGGATTCTACGAGCCAATGCTTTTCCTTTATAACAAAACAAAGTAAGTAAAATGATTTTATTCTTTTCTCAAAAAGAAAAAAGTGTTTTTCTCGTATAAAAAATGATGCGGGACATCAAATTCAATTGCGGTGCAGTTTTAACAATTATAAAAAAAGAAAAATATATAATATATATATAAAAAATTTTGTTACCATTAACTGCGATGTAGTGGTGTTCGTAGTATTCCTAAGTTATTAACACATTTAGCTTCGTTGAAATCCTAATTATAAAATTCCAATATTGGTCTGATTGTGAATACAAATACTCAGCATATAAACTTTTGTCGGTTAAAGTTAAGATTAGCCAACACATTGTAGCATTCGCATGAAACTAAGAGAATATTTGTATTTGTATTATGTAGTAGGAAAACATATGTTTAGTATTTTACTATTTTTATTACGTCTCTTTTTCTTTGTCCCTCTGGGGATTGGATCAACATAGTCTATCACTCATTCACTAACCAGTATTACAAAATCCATTTCCTCTCATCTTCTTTAAAGATCATTTAAGAATAAAGTTGCATGGACTCTCCTACTCTAATTAAGAGTTCCATCAAACATTAAAACATGGTGACAATGCGTTGATAATGTAAAAGGTCAGCTTCGGCAGTAAAAAAAAAAGGTACCTAAATTAAAATATTGTTCGGAACTTACTAAACAATAAAACTAGGGGCTCCCATAGATACGCAAACACAATACCCAAAATACCCTTTAGGTTTTACATCTCATATAGCAAAACGACAAAACTTAGCCAAAGGGTGAAAACGTCAAATCACGAGTTTGCAATGCCTCTCTCTTTATGTCTCAGAAAGTGAAACCGCCTCCTCGGTTTCTCGGATCCCGACGGTGACCACCCGAGGACGAGTCAGACGTCGTCGTTTTAGCAGCCGTAGACGAACAGTCCTCTTCTTCTTCTTCTTCTTCTTCGTCCATGATCATCTGCTTCGATCTACACTCCACGCTACAGAACCCTCTGTCACCTCTGAAACATTCAAAATAAAAACAGATCATGTAATAAAAAGACTGAACTTTTGCTAAATTTTTAATGTTGACTGCTTACTTGTACATGTAGATATCTTTCGCTGGAAGAAGTTTCTTTCTGCAGAGAAAACAATTCTCGAGAAACCCAGAAGCCTGATAACTATTCCCACGGCGGAGATCGGAGGAGATGACGGCGGATTTGTTAACGACTTGTCGCGGTTTAGGAGTACTGAAGCCGTCGGTGAGAGTATTGTTGTTGTTCGTCGACTCCAAAACAATACTTAGCCCCACCATTATTATTATTATCTTACTTACTTTTAAACGCTTCTGAGATTTCAGATGTTAATGGCGAAAGAAGAAGGAGAAGTTTTGGGGAAGATGAAAATGCAAAATGTATTTTTTTTTTTTAAATGTGCATTAGAGGATGGATAGGTGGGACCTACGAGTGTACTACGCAAGGACGATTGATTTGATATCTTTTGCTTTATACCCGCTACGTGTATCCTCCCTCCTCATTACGTGTGTAACCCTTTTTGTTACGAGAAAAGATAGTAGTAGTAGATTTCTATAAAGTTTTTTTTTTTTTTTTTTTAAAATTTCAACTCTTTTTGGACACATACGTATATCTCTATCTAGTAATGTGGAACGAGTGTTTCATGATTAACATTATAGATCATCATAAATTTTGTTGTGAATATTTTACTTAAGCTCAAGAGTAATTCTAAATAATGTGTGTTATTTTTAAAAGAACCATGATAAAAATCAGACTAATCTATATAGATAAATAAACATGAAGAAAACCAAAAATTAAACAGGTGAGCTCATTCCTTCTAGTTGTATACAGAGGGACAGTAAGTTAGTGAGACAAAAGGCTAGTTAACAATATGAAGTGGGTCAGAATTTTTATAAGGTCCATATAGTTAAAGCCTATAAACACGTTATTTCATTAAAGGCCCAAGCCTTAATTTTATTTTATTTTTCATCTCCTTTGCATTTTTTTTAAACATCTGATTGCTGAGGATTGGTATTTGGAACACAGAAAGAAAATAAATCTTGGAACTGAAAGAAAATTCCTTTGCTAAGCAATCTGTCGAGTTATTGAAATTTTACAGCATCTCTTTTTGATGGGTTTCATCACTATATTTAGACATGGGCGTTCGGGTACCCGTTTGAGTTCGGGTCGGGTTTTTCAGATTTCGGTTCTATTTCGTAACACTTCCTAGGTCTCATTCTAGTATATTTACAAGTACTGGTCGGGTTCGGATATAACGCATCGGTTTCGGATCGGTTCGGATATATCCAAATTAACCATATATCGTTAAAATTCGGGTTATATTAGATCAGTTTCAGATATACAAAAGTAAAATCTAAAATTTAAAAATAAAACATAAGAAATATATATATATATAATAGAATATTTAAGGTGTTTATTTAAATTTTAAATTCTATTATTAGATATCATTTCAAATATTATTGTATATTAATTTAGACATTCAGATTAGTTTCTTCGGATATATTATTGGGTTTTCGGGTTATTCGGATTGTTCGGGTTACTCGTTCGGGTTCGGTTAATACTACTTTGGGTTCGGGTATGTTTTGTAACACCTTACAAGATTCATTCAGATATTTTTTTTCATTTCGGATCAGATGCGGATCGGGTTTTTCGGTTTGGATTTTGGGTTACGGGTTTTATGTCCAGCCCTAACTATATTTGTATCACCTCCATTGACTTTTATCTTAGTATATCCAGACTGTTAAACTAGATGGGCTTCCAACTTAAAACCAATTGGTGAATAGTGGAGGGGTCCATCCACCTTATATATTAAGGAGAATCTCTTCCAATATCCGATGTGGGACCTTTGTCCCTAATACGCCCCCTCGAGATGATGGTTCTCTAAGCATCAATCTCGGAATGTTTGGGCAAGGATCGATGGGCCAACTTTGGGCACGGATCGATGGATCGGGTTGGATGGCGTGGATCGTGGGCTCTGATACCATGTTAAGCTAGATGGGCTTCCAACTTAAAACCAATTGGTGATTAGTGGAGTGGCCCATCCACCTTATATATCACTAAGGATCTCTTCCAATATCCGATGTGGGACATTTGTCCCTAATACGCCCCTTCGAGATGATGGTTCTCTAAACATCAATTTCGGAATGTTTGGGCAAAGATCGATGGGCTAACTTTGGGCAGAGATCGATGGATCGGACTAGATGGCGTGGATCGTGTGCTCGGATACCATGTTAAACTAGATGAGCTTCCAACTTAAAACCAATTGGTGATTAGTGGAGTGACTCATCCACCTTATATATTAGGGAGAATCTCTTCCAATATCTGATGTGGGACCTTTGTCCCTAATTAAGATCGGCTTCAAAAACATTGTTTCATTCTCTTCCCTCACTATGTCCAGCTTCTAATATTAGTCACTTTGTCCCTTAATAATTGACGTTTAAGAAAATTTTTTTGTTCCAAATTATTTGACGTTTTCAATTTTCAATGTAAAATTTAATACTAATTAATACCAAATGACCAATGATATATACTTTTTATTTTATTATTGGTTGAATTATAGTCAGTTAAACACTTAATGATGTTTTTGTATAGAAAATAATGAAAAATTAAATATTTCTTAATATACGTGTATACTCATAAAACGTCAATTATTAAGGGATTGATGAAGTAATTAAAAGGCTGTGTTTCAAATTATGTTGTCTTCTCATATTGTGGTGGGGTTGTTGGTTTAAGTTCAAGCAAAGGATGGCTGTGAAAAGCATCAGGCTTATTGCTGACGATTAGACTACTAAACATTATGACTCTAAACAAACACATCACTATAATTAAAATTTCACGTGGATATTCTTATTGCAAAAATATCAAAACCACATTTTCGTGAAAGTGAGGGAAAAAGCGTCTAGAAAGCACATTTATAGTAGTATATAAACATTAATTTTTTTTCAAATGGCTATAATTATAGCATTATGCAAGAGTCTAGGAGCACATTTACGAATGTCGGATATGTGAAACAAAAAAAAGAGGGCTTCAGTGCTATATCTAGTGAGAAAATGTCTAACTATGAACGGTTCCATTTAAAGGATATTAATATTATTATACATCGACGTTCACCAAATCTCAAACATTGTTTCTAATCAAATCTCAAGCTTTTGACTATTATATTTGGCATCACATACATCTTCATGCTTTCAAATTGTGTGTCATCATGCAAAGTTAACTAAAATCGACACGTATTCTATTTGTTGAATTGTAAAAACGTTTAGTCAAATAAAGAACCGGTCATAATTAACGTATGGTTTTATTTATAATTTATCTTACTATATTCTTGACATAAAATGGTGTTGCAAACACTTCCTTTGGTGTAAAAAGAACTAATCGCGAACTACTATTAATATGTGAATGTGAATTACGCAGAAAAGTCTTTTGCTTTGATTTTAATTAAATCAAGTGGGACTACCGATGCAACAAAAGCAGAACTGGTTGATATATCAAACTTAAATGTCGGGGAAAAGAACATGGTCGTGATTTTCTGATTCATCAACCTGATCTAATAGAAACAAACTTTAACGAGAATGTTCTTGATGTGAATTCTTACAGGTACAGTACAATGACAAAGAGGAGAATGTATCTACCATTGACGTAATGATCATAACACATGTTGATGTTAGTAACTAAAATTGATAAATACTTTCCATGTAGTATTTTGGGGCAGCATCTTAAAATACATGTAACATACTGTATCATAACCAAAGTTGTATAACATTACTACTATTTGACATTATTTATAAAAGATTTATATTTTAATTGAGAATAGTTCACTTTTATATATTACGTAATTTATTCAATTAATTACCAGTGATCTTATTATAGAAAACATAATTACAATGAATAGTGAACAGCTGCGTGATCCAATATGATTACTGATAATTAATTGAATAAATTACGGATGCCTTGCTACTGGAGATCATGAAGTGGACAAAGCTTATATCACAAACTACAAAAAAAAATGATGCATAGACAGTTAGACACATCTAGGTTAGGCATATGTCTATGCGTGTGTTACGAACTTACGTGCAGATTGATAGACAACGAGATCAGCGGTGGAGGAATAGGCACGTGCGGAAAAAGCAAAAGAAGTGAAGAAATGTATATTAGTGACGGAAGGAGAGATGATATGTTTCCTTTGTACTAGGAACATCACGACTCAGTCTCTAGCTGTATGTACTTCTCCTTCACTACTTGTGTTTGTTTTTTCTTTCAGTTAGTTTTCCCACGATTTACACAACTTTCTTGTGCTTGTATTTATGATTCAGTTATTATTTACACGTCTTTTTTTTTGTTTGAAAATTATTTATAACACATGCGCATATGTACAGTACCTATACATGTGGTATGTATTGTCTAAAGTTATGCCAGATGCCTGTGTGTAAAAAATTAAAAAGCGATGTTTATTTTTTGTAACAGTGAAAATCGATGTTAAAGTGTATTCGTAACATAAGCCAAATAGCGTTTCATTGGTATATACTGGAGCACTTGCGAATTCATAGAAATGATATGCAAATCTGACTTAATAATTTCTCATTAAAATGTTGATATTTTTTCTGTCAGCGCTAAAATGTTGATATTATAAACATTTTCTAACTTTTTTCTCCAAGAGAAAAACAATTTTCCAGACTAGTAGATAACTTTTTAGGCCTGGCATATTTGTATTTAATTAAAAAGAAGAAAATAGCAGACTGTAATTTTAAGATAGATTTTATATTATTTTGATAAATAGTTAGTGCCATAAATGAAAAAAGATCCGGATTTACAACGCAGTTTCTAACTTTTTATTACCATGTAAGGAAAAGCTTAAAAAACAAGGTACCAAATTGAAGAGAAAGTAGAGCCATATAAAGTAAATCAAATTGTCAAATAACAAAAAAACCACTAACTAAAAAGCTAGATTCACTCAAACTTATTACTGATAATATCATAGTTAGTAAAAATAAGAGGCAATATCATATTCTCAGTGTATATTTATGAAAATTAGGTAAACAAAATTCTCTTATATCTTATGAAAACCACGCGATGGGCTATATATATTTTTAAATTTTTAAATTGTCATGATGATCATGGCTCCACGTAAGCAGAGACATTGATGTAAAATGCCATTAATTCTAAATTATAAAGAGTGGAGTGGGAATAAGAAGAAAATGGCAAAGAAAAAAGAGAAAGGAAAGGTATACATAATTTTCAAGTCGATTCTAGGTTGATAACTACAGTGAGAGGGAGACAACACATTACACTATACCTAATTCTAACTAGTTTCATTTTCTAGACTGATGGACCAATCATATCAATTTCTACTTATATCTTTAGTTTGAGTTCCACAAATATCTTTACCAATGAAAAATGGAAATCAAAGGTCGCTATTAGTCTTGTTCATAAAAAGGTTGCTGTTAGTTATATGCAACCATAAATATTAAATTTTAAAACTCAAGACGAGGTCCAGTTTCAAAAGAAAACTATGGAATGAATTTCTCTTCTAAAATATTTTACTTTAATTTTTCATCACGAATCAAACAAAAAACATTTATTTGTTATTCTCTATAAGCTGAATGCATACTCGGTTAACAAACAAAGTGATGCATGCTAGTTTACTTTCGTCTGCCGATTCAAACCAAAGAAACGTTTACGTTATTTGGGACACCATCTTCAAGGTTAATGCATAATAATTGTTGAATATTCTAAAGATTAGTGTATATATACAAGAGATTTTTTAGTTATGGGAAAAACTCGACACCTTAACAGAATTACTTGTAGAAGATTTGAAAATTAGATAAAGAGATGATCATATAATGGAACTTTGTACTAAGTTGATCAGCATGTAGTGAAGAAATTGATTTTTTTTTTTTTGAAACACTAAGAAATTTGATTTTATTAGAGTTTTTGTTCTTGTTATTGTCTGTTGTTTTAAGTTGCCACATACCTATACTTTCTTTTGTTTATGTGACACTTCTGTACGAAAAAAATCTGATTCGGATTCGTACTTTTGTGCTCAAGAAAATCTCAATAAAATGGATTCCATTTGTATATATTTTCCCTCAAACTAAAATTAAGTTTATATCTATTATACTTGTACATATTAGAATTCCACAATGTCCCCACCATGCCAAACTAGGAATCAACTCAACCAAGTTACTAAGGAAAAACTCTATAAAAGGGCTTCTTGTTTTCATATATTAAAACCTCTCATCTCAATCAAAACAAACTCTAACAATGGTGGCCAATGAAGATTCACGTCTCATAAATCTCCAACACAAGTACAAGCAGACAATGCCTGAGGTATTCTATTTCATCTTAAATATCTATCCTCAATATACTTCTGTGTCAGCCAGAGTCTTTCAAATATCTCTCATATAATTTATTTATATTAATTCAATTTGTATTTTTAAAAGGTGGTGGAGGAGATGAAGAAAATTTGGGACATAAGTTTCCCGGTAGCTGCCATGAGCATACTAAACTACCTAAAGAACATGGCCTCGGTCGTGTGCATGGGCCGACTAGGTAGCCTCGAGCTCGCCGGAGGAGCCTTAGCCGTTGGATTCACCAACATAACCGGTTACTCTGTTCTCTCCGGTTTAGCAACCGGTATGGAATCACTTTGCGGTCAAGCCATCGGCTCTAAAAACCCTTCACTCGCTTACTTGACCCTCAAGCGAACCATCATTCTCCTCATCTTAGCTTCTCTTCCTATCTCTCTCCTCTGGCTTAACCTCCAACCTCTAATGCTAATGCTCCGACAACAACAAGACATCACAAGAGTCGCATCTCTCTATTGCTCCTTCTCTTTGCCTGATCTTATAGCTAATAGCTTCCTACATCCTTTACGTATCTACTTACGTTGTAAAGGCAACACGTGGCCTTTGATGTGGTGCACGTTAGTCTCCGTCCTTCTTCATCTCCCCATCACAGCTTTCTTCACGTTTTACATCTCTCTCGGCGTTGCTGGAGTCGCGGTCTCATCTTTTCTCACCAACTTCATCTCCTTATTGCTTCTCCTTTGCTACATATACTTTGAAGAAGACAAAACCAGTTCCTCACTTTGTCTTGAAACGCCGTTGTTGTTCATGTCTGGTCCAAGAGACTCTGGTAATGATGAGGTGTGGTCAACGCTGGTCAAACTCGCGGTCCCGAGCTGTATAGCGGTTTGTTTGGAGTGGTGGTGGTACGAGTTCATGACGGTCCTCGCCGGATATCTCCCGGAGCCAAAGGTGGCGCTAGCAGCGGCGGCCATCGTGATCCAGACAACGTCACTGATGTATACAATCCCCACGGCGCTCTCCGCCGCAGCTTCCACGAGGGTGAGCAACGAGTTGGGAGCAGGGCGGCCAGAGAAGGCAAGAACGGCGGCCGCAGTAGCGATTGGAGCCGCCGTGGCCGTTTCGGTGTTTGGGCTTGTGGGGACTACCATGGGGAGAAAGGCTTGGGGGAGAGTTTTCACGGCGGACGGAGCTGTCCTCGAACTGACGGCGGCGGTTCTCCCGGTGATAGGAGCTTGTGAGCTTGCCAACTGTCCTCAGACCACAAGCTGTGGGATCCTACGTGGCAGTGCGAGGCCACGTGTAGGAGCCAAGATTAACTTCTACGCCTTTTATGTTGTTGGAGCACCAATGGCTGTTGTTTTAGCCTTCATGTGGGGCCTGGACTTCATGGGACTATGTTATGGCTTACTTGGGGCCCAGATCCGTTAAATGCTCATGACTTGGTGGGCAAAACCGTCATTTTACCTGCTGTTGATCAAATAACTGTCAAATGCGAAGAAGGTCTACACTAACAGAATATTCATACTCTCTGTTTCTGTTTCATTGATTTGTTTTTGTTTCTACACTTACCACATATATATATATAAAAACACAGCTACTTGATACATATATATACAAACAAACAAATTTATTGGACAAATTTCTTTCTGTTATTTACCAATGTTTAAAAAATCCTTGAACGTTGTCGTTGTCGTTGTCTATAAGGCAGATTGGAACGTTAAAACACACAATATTTAGCGACCAGAAGCACAAGCTTCTTTTACTTCCTTCCTAAGCCGGCTATGAGTTTAGGCGCCATTTTATCCGATTTTTAAAACACTGTAATATTTACATAGTTTGTCACGAAATTATTCATCCCACGTAATCATTCCATTCCATATACATTTATGTAAGTGTCTTTATTGGACAAGAAGAGAATTGTAAAACTTTATGGAAACAGAAAATGCAGAAGATTTTGCATTATTGAAGTGAGTGGATCATGGATTGCATGATGACGACTTCAATGGATGCGACTGGCAATGACCATGACAGTGAGTATATATTGGGTGCATAAGTGTATATAGAGATACCAAACCACATGGAAAGCAAGAACTTATTGGCCTGAACACATGTGCAAGCATGTGCATGTGTGTGTACCCATACCCAAATAGGCATCATATAGTGTCCTCGTGGCTTCTCGCTTTCTTTCTTCACCTTAATTATCTTCTTGTCTTGACCAAAGGCTTGCCTTAATTATCTTTCACAACAACTAAAGCTTTAAGTTCATACTTTCAACGTACAGAATCTTTAAATGGAAATATACATTTTTTAATTCTTCAATTTAGTCCATACTGAATTTCATGTACAGGTTTGTAGGGGGAATAAACGGTGTCCGATCAAAGACAAATGAATATAGTTATTAGTTAGTATGATTAGTACGGAAAAAATACAAATATAACAATCGCGATTTTTGAAAGACACTTGACATACATATTATAAAACTTGAATATTAACCGAGACACAAAAAAAATGTGATAGACGGACAAAATTTTAACCAAAAAACAGGTTAAATCAGACTCTGAAATACTTAATATCTTAAGATTTTATGAGAACATAGTTTGGATTTAACTGGCAATAATCACATGAACACTAAAAACGAATAGAAAAAAGAACTTATAGAAATAAAATTTTAGAAATGACAAAGAATGATTATCCTTTATCATATTTAGTAAGTAACAATATCATTCTATATTCTTCTACAATAAAAAAGATTGTATAAAACAACTATTCTATATAAATGGTATATTTTTATAGAAACGTTAAGAAATGCATTATTTTTTCTTCATTCTTTGGTCACCATCCATATTTTTTTTATGTTTAAAACTAGAGGAGATTAATGAATGAGGATGCAACGGTAACACTGCTAAGTGTAAATACTAAATATATTTATCAGAAAAGAATAAAGGTAAGTGTAAATGTATTAGCGAATATATAATTTTTTTGATCAAAGTATTAGCTAATATATTTATGTGTAATGGTAAACAAAAAACAAAAGTAGATGGGTGGGGAGGGGATAAGGAGAGAGACACATGATGTTTTGTTTCCTTTGTTGTTAACAAACACAATATCTCTGAGGTTTGACGTTTTTTTAACTCAAGCTTCATCAACTTCTTCCCGTTCGGGCCTTGACGTGCCCCGTTGAAGTTTGATGGCGAACCCTGGCTCACTTGTTATTGGGCGCCAAGTTATATTTGTCAATAATATCTTCGAGATATGTTCGAGATACAAATCGGATACTTTCCATATCGTAATAGGAAATAATGTGTGTATATGTATCGATGTAAATTGATGAATGAGAACCACCGAATTCACTTAATTTCATGGTATCAAAGCCACTCGATGTTGGGTCACTCGGTGAATGTTGTTTCCATAATTGTCCACGCATGTGCGTGAGGGGGAGTGTTAATGAATGAAACTAAGTTTCACATCGGTACTTGGAGAAGTAATTAAGTAATATATAAAGGGTAAGGGTCAATCCACTGATTGTCAATTGGTTTTAAGTTTCTATACCCCATAGCACAATGCTTGACTGACTCTGGTTTTTCCGCAAATCATATTGCATTCCTAGCAGCTGTTCTTGAGAGTACAGAACCTAAATACTTCAAAGATGCATCTCTTATCAAAGAATGGTGCGACACAATGCGACTCGAGATAGAAGCTCTCGAGGCTAACCATACATGGGATATAATTGACTTACCTCCTGGTAAGAAAGCTATCAACTGCAAGTGGATATACAAATTGAAGTTTAATGCTGATGGAACACTTGAGCGTTACAAAGCCCGCTTAGTGGTCTGTGGAAATAGACAAAAAGAAGGAACAAATTATAAAGAAACTTTCGCTTCAGTTGCCAAAATTACTACTGTTCGATATCTTCTTAGTGTTGCAGCTGCAAAATCTTGGGAGGTTCATCAAATGGATATTCATAATGCCTTTCTCCATGGTGATCTCGAGGAAGAGGTTTACATGAAGCTTCCTTTGGGTTTTAAATCAAGTGATCCTACTAAGGTATGTCGTCTACGGAAATCTCTGTATGGTTTCAAACAAGCCCCGCAATGTTCGTTTGCTAAGCTCTCCACGGCTCTCAAACAATTTAGCTTTCGACAAAGCAAAGAAGATTACTCATTATTCTCGTACAAGAAAGGCGCAACGGAAATATGCTGATGGTTTTTGTCTCTCGCAACGGAAATATGCTCTTGATATTATCACTGAAGCTGGTCTTTTAGATGCTAAACCTTCGCCAGTTCCAATGGAGCTCAACCATAAACTCGCATCTGTCAAGAGTCTGGTATTTGCTAACCCGGAACAGCCGACGTCTTGTTGGACGATTTATCTACCTCACTATCACACGACCTGATTTGAGTTATGCTGTACACATCTTATCTCAGTTCATGAAGACTCCATTGGTTGCACATTGGGAAGCTGCATTGCGTCTAGTTCGTTATTTAAAGGGGTCCTCTGCTCAAGGCATCTTACTCCGGTCTGATAGCGAACTCAACCTTACAGCGTACTGCGACTCGGACTGGGCAGCGTACCCTATTATGAGAAGGTCTCTCTCAACTTATATTGTTTATCTTGGGGATTCACCTATTTCATGGAAGACGAATAAGCAAAATACAGTCTCGTGTTCGTCTGCAGAAGCCGAATATCGTGCAATGGCATATACGCTTCGTGAAATCAAATGGCTCAAGTCTCTTGCGAGGACATTTGGTTTTAATCATTCTCATCCGGTTACCTTACACTGCGATTTATATCGCCGCGAATCCGGTCTTCCACGAACGCACGAAACATATTGAATCTGATTATCATCTTGTTCGTGATGCTGTTCAAGATGGAACTATAGCTACAGAACATATTTCCACAAAAGAGCAAGTTGCCGATCTCTTCACTAAAGCACTCCCAAGACCAACATTTGAGTATCTTTTGTCCAAGTTAGGTGTTCGGACTTTCCTACCACCTACTTGAGGGGGGTATTGGGCACCAAGTTATATTTGTCAATAATATCTTCGAGATATGTTCGAGATACAAATCGGATACTTTCCATATCGTAATAGGAAATAATGTGTGTATATGTATCGATGTAAATTGATGAATGAGAACCACCGAATTCACTTAATTTCACTTGTCTCTATCTTTTCGCGCAACAAAAGGTAAGTAATATGGATGTACCATTATCGAAGGAGGCATTTCTCCGTAGCAAATGCCTTGCATGGGCCTTAAATAATATTATACTATTTGCCACCAACTGATAAGTTTTAAACGGACAAACGGCTGAAAAGATGCTATTTGCACCAAGAGTTTCTGGAAAAAACAAAGACCATGAGATTAACATGTATTCTCTATAATTTCATCTAAACCATTTTGTATACGTTTTCTCAAAATCAGTTAAGTGTTCTTGATAGACTTTTCTCGCTCTCAATTTTGTTGAACAATACAAATCACATTTAAAACAAAACGAAAACTGCAACGCTGTTGGTTCTTAATAATAGTTGGCATATGCTAGTCTTGGTAGTTTCTAGCAGTTATTTTGAACATGCTCCTCAAAATGTTCTGCAGTATATATATATGTTGATATATTTATTGGAATATTATAAGCAATCCATGTATTAAGAATAAAACTATGCATTTTTAACTATTAGTATTCAAATGCTATTATAATTTTTTTTTTTAAAAAACTGAATAATTTAACATCTAGATATTGTATATAGAAATTGCATCTAATAGCTAAAAAAACGATATTGTATGTATGTAAATGCTAACTATAAAACTGAAAACATCTGGATGCAAATCTAACA
This sequence comes from Diplotaxis tenuifolia, assembly GCA_014822095.1. Taxonomy (NCBI): domain Eukaryota; kingdom Viridiplantae; phylum Streptophyta; class Magnoliopsida; order Brassicales; family Brassicaceae; genus Diplotaxis; species Diplotaxis tenuifolia. Next base: position 99 of record JABAYD010008137.1, on the reverse strand, counting down.
AATAATAGCAAAACAAACATGCCTACGAGAGGGACCCCAAAAAACCCACGAGAAGGGCCCATAAAGTCCAACTATTTTTTGTCGGAACACAAAAAAAAA